>ML807191.1:25590-47757 GCA_009831015.1 Picea engelmannii
TTTTTCTTTCTTTTCTTTCTTTTGTAAATCATTTGCAGAATAAAATATTATTTACAACAAAACTACAACTAGAGGGAAAATTTATAGTCACCATTTCATCCTATGAAACATAGGGTTATAACAACACCTCCCGAACTCTGGTCCCGGTCTCTCTTGTTTCTTACATTGGTGAAGATTTTATAATGTATTTCGGCCATCAAATTCTCTTCTCACCTCACACATTAGGGGGAATCTGTTATAACCCTAAATTTCTCTACACATGCATACCTAGCCTTTGGCCCTCTTACTTGCATTTTTTTCCAAGCCATCACTAAGTTGCTCTTCTAAAAAACCCATTTTTTGAAGATGTACGCGCACTACACCGATACTGCCCGCGTACATATGCTTGCTGCACCACTATAGCTCACCTACGTACATATGTTGCGCCACTACAACCCGCGTATACTTGCAAAAGTTGCAAAAAATAAAAAATTGCAAGGAATTCATTGAGATTACAGGCTATTGGGTAGTTTCCCAACTAATCCACCACCTATATCCCGTCACCCAACCAAATAACCATCATTTTGTCATATAAAAGGAGGTGTTGGGGTCTCATTTCACATCTAGACATAAGAACAGTGAAACTCTGCCCATTTCACATCCCCTCCTTGCCTCAAGTAATTGCATCCCTATTGTGAGAATTGCCTCAGCATTCCCCAATTAGCCCTTCTTCCTCCATCAGAACCCATTCAATTCCCAAGAAGAGATCAAAAGGTTGAGAGGAGAAGAAATACAGAGGTGCACTTGGAGCTCGATGAAGAGGATCCCAGACCAGATTCATGGAGCAGTATCCAGATTTGGTTGTAAAAGGTATAATCATTGAGTTATTAATAAAATAAGTACTTTTCCTGTCCCAAATCATGGTGTATTGAATGCTTTTAATGGTTTATTTTTTGACATTCTAACATCTAACCCTAATTTGTATATGAATAGCATGCTTGTAGCTTTCTGTTTGTCTATCTTTGAATGCAGGCTAGCCTTGGGAGGAGGTGTGCAGTCAACGAATCTTTCAATCACGAGGGGATCATCACCGGACGCAGAGTAGAGATATATTTACCCGATCCCTCTCATATTTTCTTTTTTTGTATGAGTATTGGGTATGTTTGGGGTAGTTAGAGAAGTAGTTGAATTTTAGACAGTTAATTGATCTACCTACATTCTGAATCCTAGTGTAGTCATAGGGGAGTTTTCCTGTTAGCAGTGAGGATTTGATTAAGATCACCTATGAACCTTATTTACTTCCCAAGTATGTCCTTGGTAGATTAATTGTCATGGAAATGTCTTATCAGAATGTTGAAGCAAGGATCACTTCCTACTTATATTCAAGTGCAAATAAAATATGGATTAGATTTCCCATCAAAGCGGGAATATTTACATTATTTAATGTCCCCCATGTAAGGAAGGAGGCTGCAACTCTCAAAGAGCATAGTATATGCACATGAGTTGCTATAGGTTATGATCCCAAAGTTGTGGTAGGATAACATATCATAACTTTGGGCCTGATATCCCCTTTTCAACATAATCCTAATTCCTTGTATACGATTTTCCAAGGAGATGTGTTCTTTGAAGAAGCATTAGCTAACATTCAGGACAATCAAGAATAAGAGAAATTAAATGATGAACAAGAAGAGAAAGGGAAGATGGTAAATGAACAAAGGGGATAGTTGTTAGAAACTAAATAGTACCAAGATGAATCCAAAAAGAAAGTCCAAGTAGAGAAAGAAGAAGAACAACTAAAAAAGGCTATGGAGATAATGGAGAAGGAAAAAATGAAGGAAAAAAAAAGGAGGAAACTTCTTGAGATGTTGTAGAGGAATAACAGAAAAGGAAAGAAAAATAAAAGAGGAAATTATAGGAAGAAAGGAAAAAGAGGGAAGAAACAAAAGCCAAGAGGAAATAGGAGGAAGCAACTGAATTAGAAAGGATTAAACAAAAGAAGTTGCAAGAGGCCAAAACTAAAAAAATTGTTCCTTTACTAGGAAAAGAACTAGTTTGGGCACAACATAGGGGACGACCTTGCATAAATACCCCTTCAATCTAGGAAATCTACTCAACACCATACATCCCAGTTTCTCCTACTCCTATTCACATATAGTTTCATTTGATTATGCAATGGTATCCATAGGGGACTATTTATTTAGAAAACCCAAAAGGGGAATTACTAATGGGGAATCAAAGGGTGTTATAACTATAAATTTCACTAGACATGCATACCTGGCATCAGAACATCTTACTTGCTATCTTTGCCAAGCCATCACTGAACAAATCTTCTAAAAAACCATTGTTTTTGAATATGTACGCGCCCTGCACCATTACTGCCCACGTACATACGCTAGATGCACCACTATAGCCCACGTACACTCACAAAAAGCACGAAAAATAATAATTGCAAAGGGATATGGGTTTTCGGGTGGTTACCTAACCAGTGGACCACCCATAGCCAGTCACCTCATCTGTTACTATATTTTTGGCTTATAAAAGAAGGTGTTGGGGTCCATTTCAGGAAGAAGCACAGAAGCATATAAACTCTGCCCATTTTAGTATTCCCCCTTTGCCCCAATATTTTGCAACCACATTGTGAGTTTGAGCCATAATTCCTTCCTTCTTCATTGCAAACCCTTTCCATTTCCCTAGAGAGAACTGAAGAGGAGAACAATATGTGGAAGCATTTGGTGCATGGTGAAGAGGATCCCAGGACCGAGTTCAAGGAGCAGTTGTCAGTCTCATATTGTAAACGAATTTTGTGAGATTAATATAAAGAAGTACTTTTTCCGTCCCACCAAATGATGTCTTAAATCTTTATGATTTGTTTACATTTTTGTTATGATGTCTAACCCACTAATCCATATATAGAATGCATGCTTGTAGTTTCTTGTTTGTCTTTTGGTGAATGTAGGTTGGCCTTGGGAGGAGATCTGCAGTCGAGAAACAACTGAGTGCAAAGGGATCGACACCAGGCGCGAAGTTTAAGGTATGCCTACCAGATCCCTATACTTTGTATTTTATATATGATTGTGGGGTGATGACAAGATAATTTTTAAAAGTCAGATACTTTAGACGGTTAGCTCTGCTTTCACTTTAGAACCCTGGTGTAGTCTGTAGGGGGGTTTTCTCGCTATAGCAAAGGGACAAAATATAGAAGAAAACCCCAGCAAGGAAACATCAAATAAGGTGATTGTGTGGAGTCTTGGAATCCAAGATCCAAAAACAAATGAAACAAATACATTTTTTTCTTTGGGTTCCTTTGCATATGAAAATTCCATTAGTGTCATCGAGCTCAATGCTACCCTGGATACCTACAAAACAAGGGTATGAGATTTAGAAGAACAAATGAGGAAACATAGGATTCAAATTAAAGATGATTTCAAATAGTAGATCCATGAGAAGGACCAACAAGATAAATTTGAATTGGATACCTTGAAGAAGAAACATCTACAAGATGTTGAGAAGCTGAAAACAGAGCACCAAATGGTAATCACTCTCTTTGAGCAACAGAAAATCAAAATTATAGAATATGGAGAGAAAGTTTGAAATCTTCAAGAAAAATTGAAAGAGAGTAGAAAAACCACCATCATCCTTGAAACTATGAAGGAAGAAGCATTGACAGTCAATGAAGATATGAGGAAATCTCAGAGGAAATTATTCAATGAGTTGATTTGAGGCTATCAAGAATGTCATGTTGATTTGATGAGGCTATCATATTAGGAGGAGGAGAAAAAATATAAGAGAAAATATTCTCAGGATGCTCTTGATGTAGTTATGGATTGGCAGAACCAATATACATAGGCTCCTTCAGATCTTCTGAGATTTGATCATAGAGAAAAGGGGAAAACCAAAGTACTATTGGACATTTGGAAAGCCTCCTATGAGTACATTAAGGAAATTGTGGAGATCACCACCAAATATTTCTTTAGTTCATGGATTCAACAGATGACATCTTAGAACAATTTGGAATTCCAAATATGTAGGAATTGAATCAAGGAGATCCTAGTAATCTAAGAATTGCAGAAGTTGAGTAGAGCCAAGATGTCAACAAACAAGAAATTTCCTAGCTTAGTGAGATAAATAAGGATGTTTTGAAAATCTACTTGGTAAAGCTAGTAAAGCTCGCCACTATGACTAATGCCTACATTACAAGAATTCAAAAAGGTTTTGAATTATAGGTTTAAGAAAGGATTTATGATGGAGAGTTATAAGTTGAAAAAATAATGTTGGAAAAGGTTGAAGAACTCTCCAAGATTTATGATTTGTGGACTTCCTACAGAAAGATTTTAGTTGAAAAAAAGTCTCCCTAAATTTTGTATGTTGTTATTGTATACTAATAAATTTAAATGTAAAGGAAGTCTGAAATGTATAAAAGGAAAAAAAGGGTGGGATGAAATCTTGTAACTGTAACATTAGTAGTTATAGAAGATGATGAGCCTCTCTTTTTCTATAAAAGAGAGTGATTTTAATAGATAAAGGGACTTTGTCTTGATGTAATATTGTAATATTTTTATTGGATGAATAAATGACATAAGAATGATTTGGTAACCATGGATGGTATTTGACTGTGTTATGATATTCTTCTTGATTTCCAATTGATTTCACCAGTTATTTGAATTCTTTTTCATATGAATTCTTTCTATGTGGATCATTTAATTAAATAATTCATTTATGGTTTCTATCATATGTGGTGGTTATGTTTCAAGTGTAGTAAATAATTTTTACATAATATATCAATTTTGTTGTTGTTTTCATATGTTGCTCGCAGTGTGAATTCCTTCCAATGCTAAGAAACACATTTAGTGTTGTATCTAACTCTTCTAGATTAGCTCTTGACTAGGATAGGTTAGAATGATAAATAGGTTAGCGAGTATAGATTTTGTTTATAACAATTAGATTTAGAAATAGAATAAAAATCAAAGTAGATTTGATTTCCTTCTCTGTTATTCGAATCGTTAGTGGCAACTGGGCCCACATACTAGTTAAAGATTTCTATAACAAATGAGAGTGAGTCTAATTGGGGCTCACCATAAGGCATTCTCCCTTATTTATTGACATAGGCCATTTCGACCTATCAACAGAATTGGCACTAGAAGGAGCACCGTAAAAGTGAATGGCTAATAAATGAAATGTGTATAATATTGACCCTAGTTATTATGTTCCACAAAGTAATTATGCTTAGCATATTGAATCCCATACTCCTCACCCTTAGTATATCCTAGACTTGCAGATGACTTTGATTCCTATCCATGTTCAAATCTTGATTCATCAGAGTGCATGTAAACCAATAGAAGTGGTTGAAATTGATCAATTGGTTAAATGATCTCATGCCTTCACCTACGTTTTGAGTAGACAAATTGAGAAAGTACTTGTTGAATATCCTCTCTTCCAAAAAGACATAGACAAACTGAACCTAAAATACCAACCAAACCCAACTTTCCAACCTATGTAGTAATCCCAACAACTACAACCACTAATTACAACCTTTCTAATATATTCATGGGAATATCTCATTCTTTTGAGTTAATTCTTGAAGAATTTTTATCTATTGGTGTTGGTGGAACAATGCTTCCTCCTGATTCTCCTCTAGTTACTCCTAGAGATTCTTTTGAAGAATCATTTTTAGAGGAAGAACCTTCAAGAAACCATTCATGTAGTCTCTAAAGAGATATGGCCAACCCTAATGCTAATCCACCTAGGATTTCCCAAGATATTATTGTTGTTCCATAAGATCCACATCCTTTTCCTAAGCATCATGAATTTTTTTTCCCAAAGTTTGACCATGACAAGAAATATTATGTGGAATATCACATTAATAAATTCATGCTTATAGTCATATTAATGAATTGTATACATTAGGATGTGGTTTGGAGGTTATTCCCTTATAATTTCGAAGGAAAATATTTAACTAGGTACTTTTCTCTTAGACAAGGATCAATCACAAATTAGAATCAATTTGAAGTTGTTTTCTCAAAAAATTTGGAGATGAAAAAATCCCAACAATTGTGGTTTTAGAACTATCTGGAATTAAAATGGATCTTAAAGATAAAGTCAAAGATTTGAATCAAAGATTTCCATCATTGATAAATAAAATTCCAGATACTTCCAAACCTGTTGAAGATGTGTCCATTGAATTTTACACTTCATATTTGCTAGCCAGCATGGACATGTTTGTTAAAAGAGAAGAGAAAAACACCCTTGAATTGAACTTTAAAGAGGCTATAAAAGTTGAAAATATATTCTCAGTCTCAGGGGTAACCCAGGGTTGGAAGTTCAAAAAGGTACATCATCTAGCAAGAAGAAAAATACTCCAACCCAAGCTCCTTCTAATAAGAAAGAGAAAGATTATGTGGACATGGAGAGCCTGCATAGAATTGTTAAGAAGCTTTCAAATAAATTTTTTTATTTAAAAATGAATTTTGAAGAAGGAAAATCTACCAAAGTTGTTTTCAAGCCTCCTTTCAAAAATACTTTCCCTCCTTCAAACAAAAATCCTCCACTTATAGAGGGAATCAATGTGGAATATTTTTATCAACATGATTAAATCCCTTGTGTCTAGAGGGGAACCCTCCTTATGAAAGCAAGATGAGGAAGAAGGGGAGGAGTAAACATGAAAACAAGACCAATCTGGTGATGGAGAAGAGGCCACCAAACAAGATTGGATTCATTTTGGGATGTTTCTTATAGATTATTCGGAGGAGATAAAGATGAAGATGTGGAAGAGATTCATATGTCTCAAAATTCCTATAATATTATAAATAAAAGTAAAACTTCCACACTATATCCTCCTTCTACTTTTGATCCCACCAATAAAGCTTCACCTTCCCATAAGTATGCTTCCACTATTACAGATCCTTCATATTCCTCTATTTTGACTAATATAGAATATGATTTTGTGGAAGATATGAAGAAAACTAGAGCTAATATTTATTTCTTAGAATTATTAAAATTACCACAAATACAAGGGAATTTAATTAAGGGTCTTCAAGAATCATCTTTGGGTAAAGGAAAATATACCACTGTTGATAAAAACAAATACAATGGAAAATATGTCCAGAACATAGGTTCTAGGAAGAAAGTGGAAAAATGAACAATCTATTGTTAATGATTCTTTGATTGGTAATAAGTCAAAATATACCACTCCTCCTTTCCTCATGACATTTGAAATCTTTAACATAAATGTGCACAATTGCATGGTTGATTCAGGTGCTCCATCAACTGTAATTCCCTATACCATGTGTCAGAGGTTGGACATCGAACTTGAAAAGAGAGATATTCAGATTGTGTAATTGGACATACCAACTTTCAAAGTCATAGGAGAGCTTAAGAACATATTTATAATATTGGCTTCCAATCCTAAGGTTTACCAAGAAATTGACATCATTGTGGTGGATATCCCTGAAGCATATGTCTTACTTTTGAGTAGAGACCGGTCTGAAAAATTAAATGGATATTTTTCTACTGACTGGTCCCATATTTGGTTTCCTTACAATGGACAAAATAATAAGATTAAAGTTGATTGTGAAAGATATATGAATTATACTGTCAACGATCTTAATGATCCCAATAGACCTGTAGTGTTCAACAATTCAATTTTAGGGAATTAATGCTCAAATACTTTCTTTGTAGATTTTATAGCTGATATATCTCCAATTGCATAATCAAACAAGAAATTTGAAATCCTTCATTGGACATAGATTGTTTAGCCCAACTATAATATAGTAGATAGTAAAGATACTAACTTTGATTTAGATACTAACATTTCAACTTTGTATTTTGATGGATCCAAGTCTAATGAGGGTGCAGGTGCTGGTTGTATCCTCAAGGATCCTAAAGGTAATAAAACATTGATAACATGCAGACTGAAGTTTGAATGTACCAACAATATTGCTAAATATGAATCCCTTTTTTAGGGGTTAAGAAAAACAATAGATATGCAAGTAAAGAATTGAAAATTTTTGGTGACTCTAAAATAATTGTAAGGAAGGTGCATAATGTTAGGATTAGACACTTAGGATTTAGCTAAGATAAAATTGGTCTAATGTGTCTTTAGATGAAAGTGTGTTTCTTTAGTATGAATTAGTATGCATTCTTATATAGGTAATCCGACATTCACGATGTGTTTCCGACATAGAGTGATATAGCGGTTCATATTCTCCTCGATCTTAACAACTGCATTGATCTGTGGCTTAACACCTGATTGGTCCATGATATGTATTTAAAGAGAATGGAGGGTCATTTGATGATGATCAATTTTGAGAAAATCTCTTGTAAATATCTCTATAATATTTTTCTTTTTCATTAGTAAATTGATCCAAGTGGCCACGTTGGTTGGGGCCATGGATGTTTCCCCACATGGTTTTACCATGTAAAAACATTGATGTGTTGATATTTGATCTAGTTGTGTGAATGGTTACTTTTGGTGTTCTTCCTTTGTTGAAATACCTATTTTGTTGAACATGGTATCATATCACATTTGAAGACCCACTCCAATTGTAGATCGATATCATGAAGATGTTTTTCCGCATCTTTGGTTTCTACCATTTTTGTACATTTATGGGATGAGACGACTATTCCATTGCATATGGAGTACTGATTTCAGTTAGGAACACCTTTCATTTCACTTGAAAGGGTTTCCATTTCCCCTATATATGACCAGTTCAGTCAGGTTTAAAGGTATAATTCTGAACAGGTCCTTTTAAATTTTTACAGAGGTTATATTTTGGTTTTCTATTTTTTATTTCCATGTTGTTACTCTTTTCAATCCACATATGATCATTTCCTTGCACTATGTGTGATCTCAGAAAATAAAAAACATGAGGAAAGGGTTTTCTTATCTTCATATGCTCGTTGTGTGATCTCGATAAATAAGAAACAAAGGGAAAAATTGCATTTTCCAAGAAATCTAACTGATATCTAACCCTTGTTTCCATCGAGAATATAAAATTTTTTCTTGTGTGAAAATAGGTTTTTATGGGCACACTGTTGGTGCAGGCTATTTTGGAGAACAACACAACAATTAAGGAAGTAGTTGAGAAGGGGCCCAGAAAAGGAGCACATGCCAAAGAATAAGGAAAAGAAATGTGAGGAAGAAGAAAGTCAAAGGAAAAGATGAAGGATGTGGATCAACCACGCGCAGGAAGTTAGAAAGTGGAAAAAACCAATCCACTTAGGGTTAGGGTTTTAGGCATTGATGTAAAGGGTTTAACCCACTTTTTGTAGTATAAATATGTATTGTAAGATCTGAGGATATCGTTGTTATGTCATGAGAGTTGATTAGTTGCATGAGAACAAATTGAGTGGCCTAGTTTTTGAGAGTTGTTTTTGGTTGAGAGTTGTGAAGCTAGTTTTGGATATGAGTCAGTTTTGAGAGATAAAGATTGTAACTGAGGGTAAGTTCGCAATATTTGGAGCTTGGTGTGACCTTGTCAGCCTCACCAAACTTATTATGTAATGTGCACAATGTAGAACCTTGATTAAGACTAATGAAGAAGAAAGGAATGCCAGATCTTTGTGGATGTAGCCCAAGGGGGTGTGAACCACGGTAAAACATTATGTCACTGTGTGGAATGTATTCTTTTATGTTTTGCAATGGTTTATGATGAATGAATGAATCTAATATTAGTAAAATGAAACATGCACTAGATTAGTCTGATATTTCCTGCATAATGTATGTTAATGAATGAATATGTGTATAGAATGGTAGATATGATGAATGTTGAAGTAGAGAGAGAAAAGTGTGTCTAACATCCCCATGAGCACCATCCCTTCCATGATTGGAGACATCTGGGTCTTGCAATCACACATAAACCATCTCGGGTGAGACTTCCTTGTGCACTTTGTGTGCAATGTTTCCTTTTGGTCTCCAGAAGGGCCAATGGTTTGCATGGTTTTGTTGGAAGCCTAAAGGTAGAAATCGGGTTATCCCATACATCTAACACACACTATCCAAGGCTGAAAACAACAACTACGATGACGAATATGACAACCACCAATCCTCCTTCTTAACAATATAATGTGTTTTGCACTAGCTCACTTGGTTAAAAGTTGCTTTATTAAGTAAAATGCCTTGAGTTCAAGTCTTTTTTTTGTTACTTTTTTTTCGAAAAAGTTCATGTATCCATTTTAAAGTTGATGTCACTTAAATTATAAAAGTGAATCACTATAAGTAGCTTTAATACTTTATTTTAAGTTATTTATTTTGCATGCAAGTTTCATTTATAAAGTAACTTCATTGTAAAAGTGATCCTCACTAATTCTATAAACGTGGGTCACTTCATAAGAAACTTATTTGTAAAAGTGACGTTATTAGAAGGAGGGGTATCACCACATGGACCAAATTCTACTTTCCATGTGGCTCTTTGGTTACTATTTGTGATTTTTTCAAAACGACATAACTTTCACATCCGAAGTCCAGTTTCAATGTTTTTTTTTAAACAACCTATTTTTTCGATATCTTTCCATCCAAACCATATGTTTCATCTTTTTCTGCAAATTTTAATATGGCATCTCCTAGTGATCTTTTTATTACTAGTACCAACTACTTCTCATGGAAATTCCATATGGAATATGTATAAATAAGTAAAGGATTGTACCATATTACCTTGGGAAAAAATCTAGAACCCAATGCCGATGAAAATAAAGTGAAATGGGATAATAAGAGTGACAAAGCATGTGGACTAATCAGAATGTTCATATCTCCCGATTTAAGATTTCACCTTCAAGGAATTGATGCTCCCAATGCATCTGGACTAAGATTGAATCTATGTTTGGTAAACACAATATTATTCGAGCCCAAAAGATAGAAAATTAGTTAATGAATCTAAGTCCTAAGTATTTTTCTTGCATTGAATATTATTTATCTAAGTTCAAAACACTTAGACTTTATGTATAGACTGCAAAATAGATCTGAAGGAAGACCAATGCATCTATATTATCCTTTCTAAACTTGGTAGTGCATACTCTATCTCTGTATCTACCTTTTACACCACTAGAGATGCTCTAGCGAGTGACTAGAAATATCCCACTCTTGGGTATTTTTGTGATTCTTTGACTAGAGAGAAAGATAAACTTGTGCAACTTGGAGTGATCAACATTGCAGGTACCTCCAACAAATCCTAGTGGCCCAATAGAAAGATAAATCCAAGAATCCCAAGAACCAACATCCTCGCCATAACAAGAAGCAAAACAAGGGTTCCAAACCCTCTCAACCAACTTTCACTCTTAATGGTGAGAAAGGAGAAAAAACTAAAATTAAGAAGATTGATAAACATTGCAAATTTTGTGGGAAATATGGTCACGTGGAGTCCAAACTTTTAAAGAAGATGGAATCTTTAGAAGCAACGATGAAGAAGCACATAATCAATATTGATTCTTCTTGTTCTTGTCATGGACATGCACTTTTTTCTTCTGGTTTCTCCTTCAATGCAACTTTTATTTCTTCTTTTGATGAGTGGCTTATTGATCCTGGAGCATCTTATCATATGACTAAGGATAAAGCCATATTTTATGCTCTAAATGAATGTAACACCAAGAAAATATTTGATGGTGATGATAGATCTCTTAGTGTTGTAGGGTCTGGAACAGTTCAGGTAGATAATGGTCATTTCAATAACGTATTATTTGTTCTAGTTATTTCTTGCAACCTTCTATCAATATATAATATCACGCATTCAGGTGAATGTAAAATCGTAGAGTTTTCACCTAACCAAGTTGTAATTAAGGATGTAAAATATCATAAGCATATCCTTGCAACTGGAATTGTTGATTATATTACCAAGTTTTAAAAGTTTGGCAACTTTGGGTCATCATATTTTCCATCAGTATTTGTTTCTCATAGCGATGACTTGAGCAAACTTTGGCATGAGTGGTTTGGTCATCTAAACTATCATTCATTGCAACAATTATGTAATCAACAAATGGTGACTAGTCTTCCTCTTGTTTCTTGCATATATGGTGTTTGTGTTGGTTGTGTTCCCAACAAACATCATCCGGACAGTTTTGAAAAATGGGCCTCTTGGCATGCCTTAGCCCCTTTGCATCTTGTCCACAGTGATTTGTGTGGTCCACTTTCTTCTCCTTCTTTCTCTGGGTTAAATTATTTCTTAACTTTTATTGATGATTTTTCCACATGCACTTGGGTTTACTTCTGGAAACTTAAGAGTGAAGTTTTTGACAAGTTTTTGGCCTATAAGGCCCTTGTAGAAAAATAATATGGACATCAACTTCAAAGATTTAGAACAAATAATGGAGGTAAATGTGTGAACAAAAAATTTACAAGTTACTGCATTGCACAAAGAATCCAAATGCAATACATTGTTCCATATGCACCACAACGAAATGGTGTTGCTAAGAGAAAGAACCACATGTTAAAATAAATGGCTAATTGTATGATCCAATCGAAGGGATTAAGTCTTAATTATTGGGAGAAATCCATTAACTATGCAAATTACATAGTAAATTGCACTCCGACAAAGGATCTAAACAATATAACACAGGAAGAATCATGGAATAAAATTAATCCATATGTAAGCCACTTCCATGCATTTGATATTGTAGCATTGGCTCACAGTCCTGATGAGAAAAGGAAAGATTTACAACCTAAAAGTGAGAAGTGTATATTTTTTGGATATTATGAAGATGTCAAAGGTTACAAACTTCTTCAACCTCATTCTAATGAAATAATTATTAGAAGAAATGTTAAATTTGATGAAAATATCTTAGCCTATGAACCTAACTCAATGTTTGTTCCTTCTTCGGCTCGTGACCCATCTTCTGCATTTGTTCCATCTTCTGTTCCTATTATGGTTTCTTCTTCTTCAGATGATGACAATGAGAATGAAAATACACCTCCACCTGTTCACCTTCCTCTATATGAGTCCATTGAACACGAACATGCACCAACACCATAGCTTCCCTGCTGGATTTTTTCAACTTGAGAAGAAGTTGGTGATCTTGCCGATGATCCTTCATATCACTGTCAGACACATTCACAAATCTAGTAGGCCTCTTCTCTTTTGTCTCAAGTTTGAGAGACTTGTGATCCAGAAACATTTGCAGAAGCTTTAGGCCATCCAGATTGGGACACAACAATGAATGAAGAGTATTTCTCTTTAATGGAGAATGATACTTGGGATCTTGTACCTCTTCCGAAAGGAAGAAACATTGTCAGATGTAAATGGGTGTAGAGAACTAAGTATGCAGCATATGGAAGTGTTTAAAGACATAAGGCTTGGTTAGTTTCCAAAGTATTATCCCAAGTTGAAGGAATTGACTATAATGAAACATTTTCCCTTGTAGCCAAAATTAAATCCATCCTCCTTGTTATTTCCCTTGTTGCCTCATATAAATGGGAGGTCCATCAGATGGATGTTAAAACCACCTTCTTGCATGGGGATTTGCAATAAGAAATATACATGGAACAACCTCCTGGATATGTCCATAATGAATCCATCCTTGTTTTCTTCCTTCATAAATCTCTTTATGGTCTTAAGCAAGCTCCTCGAGCTTGGTATGCCAAAAAATACTACTTTCTTCTTGATACCATATTTTCTAGATGTCATTCTAACCCTAATGTCTATACCAAGAAAGTAGAAATCCATCTTGTAATCCTTGTTCTTTATGTTGATGACCTTATCCTCACTGTTAATGACCTAAATCTTTTAAACCATGTGAAAAGCATCCTTAATAAGAAATTTGAAATGACTAACTTGGGATATTTGCACAATTTCCTTGGCCTCCAAGTTTGAAAAACTAAGGAAGTATTTTTTCTTTCCCAGTTTAAGTATGCTTGTGACCTTCTTCATCACTTTCACATGGAAAATTATAAACCAACCCATTTTCCCTTATAGCCTAGAGTCAAACTTGCTACCACCTATACTTATCCCGAAGTTGATTCCACTTTGTATCATCATTTAGTTGGTAGCCTCTTATATTTGACTCATACTCATCCTGATATTTCTTTGTTGTTGGTATTGTTTCATGATATATGAAAACACCCCATGAATTCCATTGGAAAGAAGATACAAAGATACTTCAGTATGTCCACAGTACATTTCAGTTCAGGATACATTACAACTCAGGGGGGACTCCTTTATTGGTTGGTTTCACTAATTTAGATTGGGTCGGTGACCCCGATGATCAAAAGTCTATTGCAGGTTATGTTTTCAGCCTTGGTTTAGGATCTATCAGTTGATATTGTAAGAAACAACATGCTATTGCTATTTCTTTAGAAGAGGTAGAGTATTGAGCAGTGGTTAATGCAAGTCAAGAAGCATGTGGCTTCAACGGATCCTTTCAGAGTTTGGATTCTAGCAGCAACATCCGACCATCCTTTGGTGTGACAATTGAGTTCCATCAAGTTCTCCAAATATCATGTTCAACATCAGTGTAGAAAACACATCGAGCTTCACATGCACTTCATCAGAAAACTAATTCATGATTGAGTTATTGAAGTGTTATTTTTCCCTACAGAAGATGGAGTTGCAGACATTTTCACAAAGTCTCTTACATAAGTGAAGTTTTTCAAACTTTGATCTATGTTAGGAGTTTAGGAAGTTGTCATTAAGGGGGGATAGGATATAATGCCTCCTTCCTTCTCCTATTATTTCACCTTTGTAAATCCTTCAATCCTATCCCAATTTGTTCTTAAGGGGGGATATTATAATATTTAGACACTTAGGAGTTAGTTAAGATCAACTTGGTCTAATTTTTCGTTAGGTAAAAGTGTGTTTCTTTAGTATGCATTAGTATGAATTTATAATTAGGTAATACAATGGTCATGATATGTATTTAAAGAGAATGGAGGGTCATTTTCCAATGATTGACTGTGAGAAACTCTCTTGTAAATATCTCTATAATATTTTTTGTTTTCATTAATAAATTTCCCCAAGTAGCCACATTGGCTGGGTCCATAGATGTTTTCTCATAGGTTTTTGACCACACAAAGGCATTGGTGTGTTTATATTTGATCTCGTTGTGTGAGTGGTTACTAAAGGTGTTCTTCCTCTATGGGAATACCCTTGTTTTCAAACACATAACACAATTTATTGTATTTCTAGTCATCTTCAACAATACCAGTAAGAGCTTTGCGATTTGGTTAAAAATTTTGATTCTTTTTCTATTAGTCCTATTCCTAGAACTTTCAATTATGATGTTGATATTTTAGAAAATGTAGCTTCTAGGATAATTCCATTAGAAGTTTTCATCACTAATACGTTTTCTGTGGAATTGATTTACAGACCCTCAATACCAGATAATATAACCAACTAGAGTGTATTTGATGATGATCAATAGATGTTTGATTTCCTCACCTTAAAACATATCTTTAAGGATTCTTCCATTGATGAATTACAATATGATGTACCCTTAAAAATTCAAATAGAATTTGGTGTAGAGAAAACCACTGATGGTAAAGAAATCCCCAATAATTCCATCTTGAAGTTTGTAGTAAGATTGGAGAAATTGTATGACCTTTAGGACAATTTCAAGAGGGTGATCAATTGCAATACAAATAGTTCTTATATGTAGTATGAGGTTATCAATTTCAGAATAAATAAGAATCCTCATATCATCAATCTTAGGGCCAGTTGTTCTCCATCAGAAAAAAAATGCTTTCATTGGGTTATTTCGAGAGTATAAAGACATATTTTCCTAGACTTATGATGATATTAAAACCTTTGATACCAAGATCATTTAACATGTGATTCCATTGAGTCCTAATACAAAACCCTTTCAACAAAAATGAATAAATATGCACCCTAATTTAGAAACTCTAGTGAAATTAGAGTTAAATAAGCTACTTGTTGCTAAGATCATTTTCCCTACAAGACATACTCAATGGATAGAAAACCTGGTCTCGATATGAAAAAATAATGGAGACATCAGATTGTGTGTGGATTTCAGAAACTTGAACATAACATCTCAAAAGGACAATTACTCTATTCCTCCCATGGAACAAATTTTACAATGTGTTTCAGGGTCATAAATGCTCTCTCTCCTAGATGGGTTCTTAGGATATAGTCAATTCCCAGTTTCTCACAATGACCATCTCAAGACAACCTTTAGAATGAAATGGGTAACCTATGCTTATTGAAATATTCCATTTGAATTGATTAATATTGGGGGAAATTTTCAAAGAGAAATGGACATTTCCTTTCAAGGATTAATGGGTAAGTTTGTTATGATGTACTTAGACAATGCAACTATTTTCTCAAGAAATAGAAGAGATCATGTCAATCACCTTAGGCATATTTTTGATCGATTTAGAAGTATGGAATTTATATCAATCCTAAGAAGTTTGTTTTTTCAATACATTAGGGTAGACTCTTAGGATTTATTATATACAAATGAGAAATAATGATTGAACCTGAGAGAACAAAAACAATTTCTAATATTTCTTTCCCACACAATAAGAAATCTATGCAATCTTTTCTGGGTAAAATAAATTTTCTGCAGAGATTCATCCTGAGCTTTTCTAATATTTTCAAACTTCTATAAGACACAATAAATAATAATGCAAAATTGAAATGGGGTCAAAATAAAGAGGAATCATTTTCCCTAATTTCGACAAATATTTCATCTTGTACACTTTTTCTTCTCATACTTCATATGTAGCTATACTTTCTCAAAGAAATGATGAGTGAAATGAAGTCCCAGTTGCATTTATGAGTTCAAGTTTACAAGGAGAAGAATTGAATTATCCCGAATTTGATAATAAAGCCTATGTTTTTTTCAAATCTATCAAGCACTTCAGACCTTATCTTCTGAAGTCTCGAATCAAGGTTTTAGTGCCTTACCATGTAATTAGGAATTTGTTGGTGCATAAATATTTGGGTGAAGATAGAGCTTGTTGCATGAATGCATTACAAGACTATGACCTAGAGATTAAAATTGCAAATATTGTGAAAGGAAAGGGGCTATGAAAATTTGTTTCCAAAGGAAAATATAAACATGAAGATGAAGAGGGATGGGAAAATGAGGTGTCCTTGATGGAAAATTAAATTTGTTACATCCTTGCTCCTACTAATTCTTAGTATTATGACCTAAAATACTGTTTCACCCATGGTATGCTCCCTAGTATTTGGAACCTCAAAAGATGAGAGATATTATATTGAAGCCTTCCCAATATCAGTTAATAAATGGGATTCTCTTCAGACGCAACTATGATGATGTCCTATTAATATGTTTGGAAAAATATGATGCATAACAAGTTTTCTATGAATTACATAGTGGTCCTACTAGAGGTAATTTTGGAGGGGACACTATTGCACATAAAGTACTTTGAGCAGGGTATTATTGGTTGTCATTGTTCAAAGATGCTCATTCCTGTGCTAGGAAATGTGAAGTCTGCTAGAAGTCAGATGCAAAATAAAAGAAACATGCATTCACTCTCCAACTTGTTTTAGTTGACAATCCTTTTTAGCAGTGGCATCTGGACATTATTGGTGAGATCAATCCTAATTATTCCCAACTCCACAACTACATTTTGACAACAAAAAACTATTTTACTAGATGGACATAATTTGTTCCTTTAAATACAGTTAATGAAAATTAGGTGATATCATTCCTTGAATCCCATATTATCACTAGGTTTGGTGTCTCTCAATATCTAGTTTTTTATAATTCCAAATATTTCTCATCATTAAAATTAACCGATTTATCTCTATAAAAGAACATTAAAGTTATGTATGCTTCCAACTATTACCATCAAGGAAATAATATTGTAGAATCAACTAATAAAAACCTTATCTGAATCCTTAAAAATATTGTAACTGATCATGAGAGGAATTGGCATATATCTATACCTAATGCTCTCTTGGCTGATAGGGTGACACCAAAAATGTATTTAGGGAAATCACGTTTCATCCTAGTCCATGGAAAAGAGGAAAGTTTACCTCCTAATATATTTTTTCCTTCTCTTCAATTAGATCAATATACTCAAGAAAACAATTTCCCAGTTATGCAACAAAGATTAGATACACTGCTTAAGCTAGCAGAAGAAAGGGAAACAGATAAGTTGAAATTGGACCAACATCAACAATTAGTCAAACATTGGTTTGATAAGAGTTGTTTTGGTAACAAAGATTTTAAGGTAGGAGATCTAGTTCTAAAATGGGATAAATCCAATGAGCTCAAAAGAAAACATACCAAGTTTCAACAACTGTCGCTTGACCCATTTCAAATTGAGGAAAGAATTGGATTTGAGACTTTCAATATTAGAAATCTGGAAGAGAATATTGAAAATCATCTTGTCAATGGTAAAATCCTAAAAAATTACTTCTCCTAAACACCTTTGGTGATTTAGGATTGTACACAATAGTTATATTTTCATGTTTTTTTTTCAAAGTTTTATCTTGCTCTTAGAATGCATTTGTACATTTATTGCTTTTTATTTCGTTTATTTACTTTGAATTGATTTTTTTTGTTTTGTATCTTTAATAATTCCTTTATACCCTGTGTGTATGCTAAAAAAGGAAATGGTTTACCACTTGAAATATCAGAAAAAAATTCCTTATCAAATTTTCATAAAGAAACTTGGAGCTCGGGAATTGACTCTATCTAAATTTATAGAATAATGTGACATTAAGGGATCGAGGATGAACAATGAAAACTTTGAGACAAATAAATCTTATAAGTCTCGATAAAATCTTAATTATGAATTTGGAAAATTATTAATAAAGTTGGATGAAAGTGTGGTGTATTAATTTCCATAGTGGTACTCATATGAAAGCTTCAGGACTTACAAGTGAACATGCAAAAACTAGCCTTCGTGTTTCTTTTGGGTATTCTATGAAAGCTCCATTCACTACAAATTAAAATATTGATTATGTTATGCCTTCAAATGGTATACCCATGAGTACAAAAAGTAGTGACAATGCCAACATATCTAAGAAACTAAAAGTGCCATTCTATGCCTTTAAGGGGATTCTAAATCTTCTCCCCCGTCCACAATAAAGTGAAAAATAATTAAAATTTAAAAAGAGAAAGATCAAATAAAGAATATATCTATTTATTCTTCTCAAAATGGCATGGGACCATAGGGACCAAATAATTTAGGTAAAAGGGTGTAAGTGGTAATCATATTAGGGATATAGATGCTCACTGGTAGTAGGGTCATTCCTGTGGTATCATTGATGAGGAAAAAACATCAACATGTAGTCAATTACAAAAGGTTTCTTTGTGGTGTCATACCTAAGCAAGGTATATGCATGTACTATCACATATTAATTAACCCCATACATTAGCTTATAGAGAATGCCTAGAATATTACTTAAAAAGTGGCTATTAATTGTTTACAGCTTTCAGAAAAAAAAGATTGTCAATGTGGAACCCATGGTATAGGAAGAAATCATATTTTCTTGAAGAATTCATCTTTAATATCCTAATGTAATACACTTTTTGAGTTTTCTAAAGGATAAAGATAATTGGTTCATCCCATGTGTCACCATTTTTTGTACCCACAACAACTCCCATTACCTTTCAAGAAGACTCGTTTGGAAGAACATAATTTTCCGATATACCTTTCTTCTATCAGACACCAATCACTTCAATGGACTTCAAGGATTCCCCACTTGGAACGAGATATACATAATTTTCATCAATAAATATTTTCCAAAAAATGAAGATGACCCGAAAGTATACCAGAACATGAAGAAGAGTGGTTGCACACCATTGCTACCAGACCCGCTATCTTGCCATATAATGATGCGATCAGATGGGTTTACTCATATTTAGAGTCAAATAAGTCCACCATATTGAATAATTTAGAAATCCTTATTGACTTATTGAGGCCATTTGATATTCAAAAGATGTACCAACTACATAAACTTGAAGCATAGTTGAAGAAATAGTTCTTGGATACATTTAGGAAATAAAATCCTAGTTTGGTTGAAACAATCAAAGAATGCTAGGGTGATGACAAGCCTTTTACCAAAAAGAATAATAGACTGTATCAGATCCAATATCTCAAAGAACCCTACCAACTTATGGTAGCGATGATTAATTACAGGATGTATGTTGAAGAAGGATGTGCTCTTTTTAAGTGAGAGTGTTACCGATAGAACATTATGTGGCTGATGTAGGACATATATTATAATTGGGCCCATATCTTATTTGTTAACATTTTTACAGCAGTTAAAGACTCCCAAGTAAACAAGAAACCATGTTTTTACATGTCTACCTACTTGATTGATGTTTTATGCTCATCTAATTATTTTCCTTTTATGGGTTGGATCCGGATCCCTAACTTACCCTGTGTACATATATATTGTTCAAAATTATGGGAAAGTACTTATAATTGTTTTTATGATACATGTGACCATTTTATGGTTCCTCTATTCTATACCATATTTAATCAACCACCCAAAGATTGTCACAAGGAACCATAGAATCCATCAAAGATATAGGGGATTGGAACATGGAGAAACACTACACCTACATTAGAATTTTTAGGTGCACCTCTACCCCTCATATGCTTCCCAAGTATGTCCCTGACAGATTAATTGTGAGGGAAATTTCCTACCAAACCATTGAATCTAGGATCACTTACTACTTATCTTCAAGTGAAAAGAAAATATGGCCCATATTTCCCATTATAGTGGGAATATTTACATTATTGAATATCCTCGATGCAAGGAAGGAGTCTCAAAGAGATTAGTCTATGCAAAGAAGTTTCTATATTTCATGACCCCAAAGGTGTGGTTGGAGAACATATCAAAACTTTGGGCATGATATTCCCTTTTCAACATGATCCCAATTGCTTGGATTCCATTTTCTAGGGATCGATGTCCTTTAAAGAAGTACTGTATAACATTTAGTACAATCGAGAACAAGAGAAATTACAAGTTGAACAAGAAGAGAAAAGGGAGATGGTAAATGAACAAAGGGAACCATTTTTAGCAACTCAACATGAAGAATATGAAGCCAAAAAGAAATACTGGGAAGAGAAAGAAGAATAATAGATAAAAAGGATATGTAGGCAGAGGAGAAAGAAAAAATAAAGGAGCAACAAAAGGAGGAAACAACCTGAAAAACTACAAAGGAAGAGTATAAAAGGAAAGAAGAAGAAAATAGGAAATCATAGGAAGAAAGAAAAAAGAGGGAAGAAACATAAGCCAAGAGGAAAGAGGAAGTAGTAGTTGAAGCATAAATGATTAAACAAAAGAAGTTGCAAGAGGCCAAAGATGGAAAAATTGTTCCTTCACCATGACAAGTGTTAGATTACTGAGAGGGGGGGTGAATCAATAATAAAGAAATTTAATCATTTTTCACCATAAAATTCAGGTGTTATATCAATGTAGCATTATCATCCAATAATTGCAGAGTAAATAAACAAAGAACAAATGAACAATCATACACATACACACTACATCAGTGTTTTACGTGGAAACCCAAAGCAAGAGAAAACCACATAATTCTTTTTCTTTTATTTCTTTAAGAATTACATTCATTGGAAGCACCAACTTCCTTTGTTTTCTAGCTGCAACTGGAAGGAGGCTCTAACCCCCTAGTTTCTCAGGCTACAACCTAAGGGAAGCTCCAACTCCTGAATTCTCTGGCTACAACCAGAACGAGACTACAACCCCCTAGTTTCTCAGGCTACAACCTAAGAAAAGATCCAACTCCCCAATTCTCTGGCTACAACCAAAAGGAGGATACAACCCCCTATGTTCTCCGACTACAACCAAAAGGTGGCTAAAACCACCTGTCCTTTCCCCGTCCAACCACCCTGACGTATAAGTAGAATGATGGAAACAATGTCACACTATCATTGTGAGATATACTGCTGTAAACCTGTACCAATCAATCTGCACCAAACAAACTTTACCAATAACCTAAACCATGCATCAACATGTACCTCAACCTATAATCAACCTGTACCATAAAAAAGTGCATCAACGATGCATCAACCTGTACCAAACAACCTGTAATCAACTTGTACCATAAAAAAGTGCATCAACCATGCACCAAGTATGTACCAATCATGTATCAAATACTCATCAACTATGACTCATCAATATGTACCAACATCATCAACTATACACCTCATGTATGTTCCAACTCATCAACTACTTGTCTCAACCATGTACCCAACATATACCTTAACCAAAAGACCTCATCAATTTCATCACCCAAATCTGATTT
>ML807191.1:48977-62124 GCA_009831015.1 Picea engelmannii
AGATATATCAAAACTCATACCATTATCCATCAAACAAACTTGGGTCCATTACCCAAACTTGGGTTCTCCAACTTCTCATGGCCATAACTCTCTAACCGTGATGAGTTATGTGATGTTCCACATACCAATGGAAATAGAATGACATGTAATATCCATATAGAATAGTATTACCTTCAAATATGTTAAAACTCATTCCATTATACATGAAACAACCTTGGGTCCATTACCCAAACCTTTGTGCTACCAGAATTTGCTACCAGAATTTCTCCAAGGGTTGACATCAATCAATAAGGGCTTACATCAATCTACAATATCACTCTCCAATGTTGGACATCAATGACAACCAAAAATCCATACCAACTATCCATCAACCTAAGCCAACTGTTTGACAATCTCCCTCTTTGGCATTGATGGAAACACCACCATTGATGACAACACTTAGTCATGATAAAATTCATGCTTATACTCCTCATCAATGTTTCTATCTCTCCCCCTTTGACATCAATGGAAAAGGGTATCTCCTTTTGGGGCTGCTCCCCTAACTAAACTCTCCTTGGGGCTTCTCCCCCTGTATACATGCCATTGATTTTTCATTGTGTTTATAAGCCTCTGATTACTCTCTCTCCCTTCATATGAATAATATCTCCACCTTTGACAAAGGGTATCACTCTGAAGTCATATCACTCATTATTCCCTTGTGACAATCACTCCCCTTGGAAACATGCATCTATGCTCTCTCTCCAAGCATTTACCTTTGCATATGATAAATCTCTCCCCCTTTGTCATCAATGGAAAAGATATCTTTCCATCCGGGGTTGCTCCCCCTAACATAACTCTTCCTGAAACTGATCTCCCAAATTGAATTGTCCTATTTATGGTGCTTCCTCGTGTACATATAAGACATATAAGATAAGCATTCAAAAGCATTCATTTTGGAGTAGAAATTACTCCTAGTCTTTGGTAAAGATACTCAAAGGCTTCTCGTGGAAGCAGTTTTGTAAATATGTCTGCCATTTGTTATTTTGTGCCCACATATTCAACTCTGATGTTCTTATCTGCAACCTATTCCCATAGAAAGTGATACTTTATTGGAATTTGCTTCATCTTGGAGTGCATCACTAGGTTCTTTGAGATACTGATGGCGCATGTATCATCACAATAGATTGAAATGGGATCATCATACTCAACCTGTATTTCTGTCAAAGTTTGTTTCATCCATAGAACCTGTGTACAACATGTTGTTGTTGCAATATACTCTACCTTGGCTGTAGATAAGGATACTGATGATTGTTTCTTTCTTAACCATGATACTAAACACTCACCTAGGTATAACACTGCTCCACTAGTGCTTCATCAGTCATCAATGCAACCTGCCCAATCTGCATCTATGTAGGAAATAAGTGATAGATCCTTTCCTTTTGGATACCATAATCCAAACTATTCTGTTCCTTTGAGATATTTAAAAATCCTCTTTACTTCTAATACATGTGATTCCTTTGGTGCTGGTTGAAATCATTCCACCTGTCCAATTGCCTACATTACATCTGATCTGGATGCTATCACATATAGTGAGCTACCAATCATTGACATATATTGCCTCTGGTCTGTAGACTTTGAATCATCATCTTTTCTCAACTTGCAACTGGTTTTCATAGGAGTGGTAACTAGTTTTCAATCTTCCATTCTGAACCTCTTTATCATTTCTATGATATACTTAGTTTGAGAAATAAAAATTCCTTAGTTTCTTTGACATATCTTGAGTTACCTTGATGTAGAGGTTGTTGTTGTCACTTCCTTTCCATAGTTCGTAGGGCCTTTTGTCATTGTTGTTTCTAAGCATCACTCTATTTTGAATGTGAACTATTGTATTCATTGCATGTGTCCAAAAAATATCTGTCAATTTGGAATCCATTAGAATTGTTCGAGCCATTTCCTGTGTAGTTATAATCCATTATGATAATGTTCCTTTGTCTCTGAACCACTCTTTAAACCAATCTATGAATCCATGGTCTCGTCCACTGTCATACATCTATCCAAACCTTCTAAGCGTTCTTACGAATCCATCTATGTCCATACTGTCCAAGACTCTACTTCTACAACTGTCCATAATGATGACCCATTTATCACTATACTATCATGAAGTTTTGATTAATCTATCAAACTATACTTCTGCTAACTGACTGCTATGAATCTGTCTTCTCAAACTCTGCAAGATGATCGAAGGATGGTTCTTTCTTCTGTCACAACTATGGAATAGACTCCCCCTGTCTAATATTCATATTACCTGGGAGTCTCTAAGACAGATGGCTCAAATGATTCCTTCTATGATGTGTATTCATCATCATCTTCATTGGTAGATTCATCATCATCTTCATTGGTAGATTCATTATCTCTCTGAGCTCCTACTTCTTTCTTTATGTCTACGGATTCATGTTTCACTACAATGCCTGAAAGTACAATCTCTTGAACCTGTTCCTTATTTATCTATCCTTTCTTTCTTTTAGTTATTTCCTTTTGTTTCATCAATTCTTTCTTGAGTGACTTGTTTTCTTCTCTTAGTTCATCTAAAGAACTAATCAATTCTACCTCATAATTGTCTTTTTTTTCAATTTGTTTTTCTGTCTAATTTACTTCATGACATTCTATTTCAAGATGTCCGTGTTTTTCACAATTAAAGCAAAACAACATACCTCTATTGATTATGTACTCTTCATCTTCTGAATCTGTTTGACACGGTGAACATATTTCTTCTTAATCTGTACCTGCATCTTATTTGGCATTTTCTGAATCTATGATGGGTGAAGAATATATGTCATGTAACTTATCCCAAATTTCTTTGGCTGATAAACATTTACCAACCTTTTCTCTTACCAGATTAGGTAATCCTTCCCAAATGAATTCCATTTCTATTTTTTTATTCTTCTTTAATTCCTTCTTGGTTGCAGTCTTTTCCCTTTTTGAACTATCATATCCTGTAATGACTGATAGCCAAATATAATTCCCCTATGCCTGTAAAAATAATTTCATCCTTATGATCCACATGTCAATTTTAAACCATTCCAACCATTAAACAATGGTACTCAATTATCAGAATAATCCATGATCTCCTTCCAGTGGTTAAACTGTTTCTTGAAGGAACCTGATATGATACCAATTGTTGGATTACTAAGAGGGGGGGTGAATCAATAATAGATAAATTTAATCCCTTTTCACCATAAAATTCAAGTGTTATATCAATGTAGCATTATCATCCAATAGTTGCAGCGTAAATAAACAATGAACAAATGAGAAATCATACACATACCCAATGCACCGGTTTTTTACGTGGAAACCCAAAGCGAGAGAAAATCACATAATGATTTTTATTATATGTCTTTAAGAATTACATTCATTGGAAGCACCAACTTCCTTTGTTTTCCAGCTACAACTGGAAGGAGGCTCCAACTCCCTAGTTTCTCAAGCTACAACCCGAGGGAAGCTCCAACTCCCCAATTCTCTGGCTACAAATAGAAGGAGGCTACAACCCCCTAGTTTCTCAGGCTACAACCTGAGGGAAGCTCCAACTCCTCAATTCTCTAGCTACAACCATAAGGAGGCTACAACTCCCTATGTTCTTTGGCTACAACCGGAAGGTGGCTACAACCATCTGTACTTACCCCGTCTAATCACCCTAAAGTATAAGTAGAATGATGGAACCACTATCACACTATCAATGTGAGATATACTGCCGTAAACCTGTACCAATCAACCTGCACCAAACAACCTATACCAATAACTTGAACCATGCATAAACCTATACCTCAACCTGTACCATAAACAAGTGCATCAACCATGCATCAACCTGTACCAAACAACCAGTAATCAACCTATACCATAAACAAGTGCATCAACCATGCACCAAGTATGTACCAATCATGTATCAACTTCTCATCAACTATGACTCATCAAGATGTACCAATATCATCAATTATACACCTCATGTATGTGCCAACTCATCAACTACTTGTCTCAACCATGTACCCAACATGCACCTTAACCAAAATCCCTCATAAATTTCATCACCCAAATCTGATTTGTAACTCTATAATAGACCTGGTGTATAATATCACATAGCTACAAACCTTCCTTAACTTTAACAACAAGAGACTAGAATTTTCATCAAACTTTACTTTAGTCTCACATGACTAGTTTTGGATTAGTCAACAACCCTAACTTGAAACAATCATAACTATGTACCTGTAACGAATAAAGATATGAAAATTGTACAAAATGTTCTTCAGTGTGTTGTATGCAATTCCTCCAGGTGTCACTACTTGGAACCTCTCAGAAAAGGAGTTATAGAAAAAATGGCATACCTTGTTGAATTCTGGCTTATTCTAGTGAGCGAACTTGTAGAGTGTTCTCCGCACGGAATATTTGTTGTATGGATCTGAAAATTGTACACAGAATACTAAAGGCTATACTATAACCAACACATTTTGTCTTACTTTATTTGGATCTGTTATGAATAATTTATGAGTTTTTTACCTGAAACACCTGTTTTAGACTAGTTTCATGACTAGCCACAAACCCTATTTTCCATGTAGTGTAACTCCAAAAATACAACGACCCACAAGCTAAAATTCATACCACATATACTTGTATATGTTTCCTCAACGTATTCCTAATTTTACGATCTTAATCATTCTAGAAAAAAAAAGTATTGCGAAAATGGTGAGATGACCTGTAAATAACATACCTTAGAAAGCATCATCAAAATAATTTATCCTCCCTTCAATTTTGACCTTATTTACTTCACCTTCTCTCTTAAATTAAGATTAGATATCCTTTGGTTACCTCAGTCACCTATATATATTCAATATGATCAAGTGTGATTAAAATGAGAGAGCCTTTCCTCTTATTTATACTTTCATGTAGCTTCCTCAAGGGGTTACCTTTTAACCATCTTAACCCACTTTCCTTATTTTATGGTTAATCCACTTCTAATTTCTCTATTAACTTTATTATTTAAATAATTTATTTTGTATCCACTTTGAATTATAGTACACTCATCACTTCACTTTATTATTTACCTTCTAAGATCTCTTAAACCACTTTGACTACTTCGACCTTTTGGGGTTTCTAGATGACTCATGAGGGTTCTCCAACTTCACATGGTCATAACTCTCTAATCGTGAGGAGTTATGTGACATTCCACATACCATTGGAAATGGAATGACATGTACTATCCATCTAGAATAGTATTGTGTTAAAATATATCAAAACTCATACCATTATCCATCAAACAAACTTGGGTCCATTACCTAAACCTGAGTTCTCCAACTTCTCATGACCATAAATCTTTAACCATAGGGAGTTATCTGACATTCCACATACCACCATAAATGGAATGACATGTAATATCCATCTAGAATAGTCTTACCTTAAAATATATTAAAATTCATACCATTATACATGAAAAAACCTTGGGTCCATTACCCAAACCTTTGTGTTACTAGACTTTCTCCAAGGGTTGAAATCAATCACTAAGGGTTGAAATCAATCTACAATATCACTCTCCAATGGTTGACATCAATGAAAACCGACAATCCATACCAACTTTCCATCAACCTAAGCCAAATGTTTGACAAAACTAGTCTGGTCACAACATAGGGGATGACCTTGATAAACCGTCGCTTCAATTCAAGCACTCCACTCAACACCATACCTCATGGTTTCTCCTACTACTCTTCATATATAGTTTATTTTGATGATGTAGTGGTATCCTTAGGGGACTACTTCTTTAGAAAATATAAAAGGGGAATTTCTTTGAGGGAATCAAAGAGACAAAAGATCGAAGAGACCCCCATCAAGGAAACATAAAAAATGGGTGATTGTGTGGAGAATTAGAAGGCGAGATACCCAAACAAATGAAAAAAACACAAATTCTTCTTTGAGCATCTTTGTAGGTGTAAATTTCATCAATGTGACTGATCTTAGTGCTACCCTGGATACCTACAAAACCAGGGTATTATATTTAGAAGAAAATTTGAGGAAACAAAGGATTCAAATTGCAGTCGAGCTCAAATAGAAAATAAATGAGAAGGACCAACAACTCAAAGTTGAGTTGGAGACGTTGAAGAAGAAACATCTACATGATGTTGAGAATTTGAAAATAGAGCAACGAAAGGGATTCATTCTCTCTGAGAAACAAACACTAAAAATTATAGAATATGGAGAGAAAGTGTGAACTCTTGAAGCCAAAATGAAAGATAGTAGTAAAATCACCATCATCCTTTAAACTATGAAGAAAAATTCCTCGATCGACAATGAATATTTGAGTGAATCTCAGAGGAAAGTATTCAATGAGTTGAACAAAATTCAACAATGTCATGGTGATTTGACGAAGCTGTCAGATCAGGTGGAAGAGAAAAAACATAAGAGAAAAGATACCGAAGATGATATTGATGCAGTTATGTATTGGCAGAACTAATATACATAGGTTCCTTCAGATCTTCTGATATTTGATCATAGAAAAAAGGGGAAAACCAAGTACTATTGGACACTTGGAAATCCTCTTGTGAGTACATTGAGGAAACCGTGGAGATCACCACCAAAGCTTGCTTTAGGATATGGAATTCTGCAGATGATTTATTAGAAATGTTTGGAATGCTAGCTATGGAGGAATTGAATCAAGAAGTTCCCAGTAAGTTGGGAATTGTAGAAGTTGAATAGAGCCAAGATGAAAACAAACAAGAAATTTCCTAGCTCGATGAGATAAATAAGGTTGTTTTGAAAATCTACTTGGTAAAGCCATTAGAGATTTCCACTATGACTAATTCCTACATTAAAAGAATGCATAAAGTTTTGGAACGAGAGGTTTCTAAAACGATTTATGATGGAGAATTGCAAGTTGAAAGAATGAAGTTGGACAAGGTTGAATAACTCTCCAAGATTTACGATTTTTGGACTTCCTACAAAGAGAGTTTAGTTGCAAGAAAGTCTTCCTGAATTTTGTATGTAGTTATTGGATACTCATAAATTGAAATGTAAAGGAAGCCTAAAATTTATAAAAGGACAAAAAGGGTGGGATAAAATGTTGTAACTGTAACATTAGCAGTTACAAAAGTTGATGAGCCTCTCTTGTTCTATAAAAGAGAGTGATTGTAACATAGTAAGGGACCTTTTTCTGATGTAATATTGTAATATTGTTATTGCATGAATAAAGGACAAAAACATGATTTGGTAGCCATGGATGGTATTTAACTATGTTGTGATATTCTTTTTGATTTCTAATTGATTTCACCAGTTATTTGAATTATTTTGCATATGAATTATTTCTATGGGCATCATTTAATTAACTAATCCATTTATGGTTGCTATCAAATGTAGTGGTGATGTTTCAGGTGTAGTAAATATTTTTTTTCATACTATATCGGTTTCATTGTTGTTTTCATATGTTGTTGAGAGTGTGAGTTCCTTCTAATGTTAAACAATACAATTTAGTGTTGTACATGCCTCTTCTAGATTAGCTCTTAATCATGATAGGTTAGACTGATATATAGATTAGATAGTATAGGTTTTGTTTACATTAATTAGAATCAGAAATAGAATAAATATAAGATTATATTTTGTTTCCTTCTCTATTATTAAAATTATCAATGGCAACTGGGCCCACATACCAGTTAGAGTTTTCTATACCAAATGAGAGTGAGTCTAATTGGGGATCGACATTGGGAATTCTCCCTTAATAATTGACATAGGCCATTTCATCTCGTCAATAGATTAATTTATGGGATGGAGGATACATCATATGGATCTAACGATAACATTCGTTAATGGGATCATTCAAGAATAAGTGTACATAGAGAATCCCTATGGATGTAAGGTAAGTGGGAAGGAGTCCCATGTGTACAGTATTAAGAAATTATTGTATGGACTCAAGTAGGCACCGAGAGCATGGTATTCTAAGATCGATGGATGTATACAGAGTATGGGCTTCACCAAAAGTGTAGTAGATCCTAACTTATATTGTATACTTGTTCAGATTTATTTGCTCATTTTGGTATTGTATGTATATGACTTCTTTTTAATCTGTGCAAAGAAGCTCATTTCATAGTACAAAGAAGACATGGAATCCCAGTTTGATATGAAAGGAAAACAACACGATGCACTACTTCTTGGGATTTGAGGTTTGGTAGAGACCAAGGGAGATTTTTTTTGGGTAGGGTAAGTATGCTTTTCAGATACTAAAGCAGTTTTGAATGAAAACCTATGGCCACACCCATAACCACTAATGTGAAGAAGGTGACAAATTCATATTTGTATCTGGTGGAATCCATATTGTAAAAGAAACTGATAGGTTCTTTGATGTATTTGGTGAAAACCAAGCCAGATATATGTTATGCAATGAACACCTTGAGTTAATTAATAGTGGAGCCAAATAAGGAGCATTGGGTAGTATCAAAAAATGTGCTCAGGTATTTGAGGGGAATAATGTGGTGCATACCACCTTCTCTCCTTGGTACTACACGACCTCCCAATCTTGGATCTTCAAAATCCCGAGTCGGGTTAACTCTCCGAGCCTTCAACAGACCCTGAATGCTCAACAAACAGGTCCCTTTTGTGTTATCCGTAGGGTCAGACTACCCGTGCCTTTTCTCTCCGACGCTCCTGGCAAAACTCAAATACGTGAGTACTAAATTGACACTAAAAATTCCTCTTAGGTGACCACGAGATATGACCATGGGCCAACCCTTCACGAATTCGGGTTTCGGAAATATCACAAGCTCTACCTTTAGCTCTTCCTGAAGCGCTCTTCTCTAAATTTGTGGATTTATGTTGCGTGTCTCCTTGGATATTGATGACTCCATTATAATTCGAGTTTCACGACTTCACGAAACTATTGCTCACCTTACGCAAAACCCTCCGGAATTTAAAACCACGAAGTACTGCAACACCTTACGACCAACCTCTGCATAGTTCTTCTGGATTTGATGGTCTATAATTATTCACCTCCTTCCGGAACAAATCTTGTTCACAAATTTTGGTGAAAACCTCAAGGATTCTCCTCCTTGAATATTTCTCATTGCTCTCCCTCCCGATCTTGTCTCCCTCAACCTTCTTCATCCCTAAGAACGCTTTCTTCGACACTTAGTCGAAATCTAGACCTAAGCACGCCTTGCAACAGGTTCTTTCCCACACTCAACTTCTTCTGTGGATGATTTCACACCCTTTGTGACTATTCTCCAACCGCTTCTCTATGACTAAAGTCACACTACTCCTGAACTTTCAAGTTTGAGACTCTGTCACGCACTCCTTGCAGACGTCTATGCACTCCTTGCATACATAAGTTCACACTGTCTCTCTTGATCTTATGAGTTGAAACAGACTCTGTCAGCGCACTCCTTGTGGACACTATGCACACCTTGCACTCCCTCATAGAAGAGAAACAATTGAAACTTATTTTAAAATCTCACAGATTCATACATATAGCCATGTGAATGAATGCATAGATACAAGAATAAGAAATAACAGAGAATTGAAAATAAATAGAAAGTCTACCATTCGCTCATTCATATAGATGCATCAACACCACACATTTGGGACAATACCCCTGTGTTATATTCATTCAACCGAAAATTACATATATTCATACGTTACTCCTCGGTAGGTCTCAGCTCTCTACTACAACGAAAACCTATACAATAGGTTCAACAACCTTCCAACAACAACCTCTACTAGGCAACAATTCAAAGCTTTATACAAGAGGTTCTATTTTAACCTTTCCCTCCAACTACTCTATGCCATCCTATCAAAATAAAATCTTTCAACTACTTAACATTTATTACAATTAATATTTGAGTCAGACAGATAAGAGCGAAAGCTCCAGATCTATACTGCAATCCTTCACATTAAAGATAAATAAATTCCCCCATCGATCTTATGTGATGGCTCAGCCTCCGATCATTAAATATGCTCATAAATAAAAATATTTTTCAAATATTACATTAATACACCAACTTTGGAATTCAAAATATTTCAAAATACGCGTTAGTGCACCCAACTGTCTTCCACTTGTGATTTGTTGGCGATGCTCCTGCATCATTCTCCTCTGGCTGAAAAATTCATCTACTCGTGCACCGAATTTACATTCTTCTGGATATCCTCTTCACCAACCCAACTGACGTCTTCTACTGGTCATCCTTTCCACTTCACCAAATATTCAAAATACGTTTTCCTTCTGGTCTTCTTACCAATTCGTCGATCTATGATTTTATCCATCTGCGGTTTCTCTGCTACATGAATTTGTTTCTCTCACTGGATCTTCTTTTGATCCTCGGATCCTCTGGATCCATCTCCCCTATACAGATATAGGTCTGCAATGTTGAATATGAGTGATAAACCCACATCTCTTGGTAGCTCTATCTCATAAGTATTCTCACCAAATCTTCTCAGGATTTTGCATGGTCCTATGTTTTTCAAATTCAACTTATTATACGTTCCCCTTAGGAACCTTTACTTCCTAAGATGTGCTCGAACTTGATCTCCAACTTCAAATTCAAGATTCCTCTTGTGTTGATCAACTCTATGCTTGTATTCACTGCTTCTCTTATTCAACTGCTCCTTGATCTGATTATGAAGTTCCTGCATTTCTGTAGCGAATTCTTCAGCTCTAGTGCTCCTAAATTCACTCTGCTCGAGATCTCTCAACTCTGACACTCCTCTCAGATTCATTCCATACACTACCTGAAATGGACTTTTCCTAGTGCTTCTATTCACCGAGTCATTGTATGCAAACTCTGCTTATGCTAGTGTTGGAAAATATTGAACAAGCAACGATGATGGTTGTTGTCATTGATGGCAACAACGGAGATGGAAAGATATGAAGGATAAAACCCCTTGGAGATTCAGACATAAAATCTCAGGAGGTACAACATTGAAGAAAACACACGTAGCAAGATCTTACAGAGAAGAAGGAAGACAGAGATCCAGTGACCGTTGGATTCCATTCAAATTTCCCGAAAGGTCGACAACCGTCAGATATGCAGAAGTTGTGAGGGAGATAAGTCATCAAAGATTCGGGGATCGGGAGTTTATAATGTCCAATCCACTTGACATCGAAAACTCTGAAATCCCGATATGTGATTTCGCGATTTGATCACAGTCGTTAAATCAAGCAGAGATTGGGACCATCCACTTGTAGATAGGAGGCTTCATCGGAGTTTCGGGGATCGGGGTTTCAATATACAAAGAAAACAATGCAACGAAAATCTTGATTTCTTGATATGCGAAATCCTGACTGAATCTGCACCGTCATATCAACATGATATCTAGACCGTCGATCTTATTCACGACAACAGTCCACGTCAGCTAGGGACACGTGGCATAACCAGGTAATGATAGGTGGCAGGAAGATTCAATAGTTCAGGCATAGGTAAGTCATGAATCAGAGTGACACGTGGCAGTATTTAACACGTGTCAAACCACGTGTGACATCAGCAGAGTATCGAGGATTGGGACTTTGTAATGCCAAAATCTCTTGACATCAAGAACTCCGAAATCATGATATGCGATTTCGTGATGTAATCACAACCGTTGGATAAGAAATGTTCTGGACCGTTGCTCACAGCCCGTATCGAAGAATCAGGAATCGGGGTTTCGCGACTCCCGTGAACAAGTGCATCAGAAATCCTGAAATTGTGAAATGCGATTTCCCGATACGAAAGATGGTGTGTGGGTCACCAAGAAAGATCAGAGATGTCCATCTAGAAGGATGCATGGCAAAGGATCGGGCGCCAATCGAGAAATCGGAGTTCCCAAGGTCAAAATAAACAGGACATCGGAAGTCCCGAAATCCCGACACAATCGGGACCGTCCATCTGAGAGGACGCGTGGCAGGAGATTGGTTCCATCAGCGAAAGGCCCGACAGGAGGTCGTTCATCGGCTAATCGGAAATCGGGATATCGGAGATCTCGGGCACAAAGGTTTTGTGCATTTCAAAATCACGATCCGCGAAATCCCGATGAGTGGGGTACAACTGTCAGCACAATAGCGAAGGAGGACAGAGGCGTAGTGAAGGCTAGCTGTTAGCATATGAAAGAAGCGTCGGGATTTGGACGATCGGGAATCATGCGGGTGAATGCATTGATGCATCACAAACCCCGTAGCCCCGACGGGGTTAGGTTGTGGTCATGGGTAATGGTCACATGGACCAGGGCTCAGTCAGGAGGGCTGAGGCACATCGTGAATTGGGAAATCGCGAATCCCGTGGACATAAACATTTTGTCATCGCAAGTGCCGAAACTCCAATGGAGTGATAAGACCAAGGTCACACGAAGGCAGGTCACATGGACCATTGTGTAGCTAGAAGGGGCTAGCATATGGAATGAGGAAACCCGATTCAAAAAGGAATGCATAGGTTTAATTCAAATTTCAAAAAAAAAAGGGGGGGCTGATTTCCTCCGGGCAATAAATATGGGACCCAATGAGCGTTGAACGAGTCCTAGACCAATGGGCTTAAGAAGGGGTCGATGCTCTTCCTATAGGTGATTCGGCAGAGGTAAAGGAGGACGGTGATAGGTCACAGAGGTCCTTTTGTAGGATGCAGAGGCCATTTTTTGACAGTAGGGATAGCTACTGGTGGGTGAGGTCATTTGTGCAGGCAACATGGAAGGTTTGAGGAAAGAGGAACCTCCTTGTGGCAGTTGGGTGGTAGATCTACATTGAAAGAGAGATCTTAGATGGGTTCAACAACCACGAGATCAGAAGCATCATCTCTAGGTTTATTGACTTGTTTAATGTGTGTCCTTTGGTAACTGCCTGACAGTCTGTAGATCTGTGTTTACTCTTGAGATAATTTTTGTTATTGTCATAACCACTAGATGAAACTGCCTGATCTAGTGTGAAAATTAATGAAACGTGGTCAACAGTGAGTATGAGGGTTAAACCCTTCAGTAGTAGCCATCTACCAGTAGAAACTGGGGTTATCGTCAGGGGGTTGAATTTCCCTTCCAGGAAAGTTTGGTAAACGAGAGAAGGTTGTAGCCTTCTGCAGGTAGAAGCCTGCATACTAGTATGAGTCTGCACTAGTACATTGTTGTAGAATGTTTTCTTAATAATAATCATTGAAGACAGAGACAACAACAGCGGTGGTTTTCTCCCGAT
>ML807191.1:65436-110587 GCA_009831015.1 Picea engelmannii
TACTAATTGTAGTTGTATATGTTGATGATATCATTTTTGGAAGTAATGAAGAATCCATGAGTCAGAAATTTGCTTCTGATATGCAGCAAGAATTTGAAATGTCTTTGCTTGGGGAACTAACATTCTTTCTAGGATTACAAGTGAAACAAGCAACATATGGCATTTTCCCATCACAAACAAAATACCTTAGGCAAATCCTCAAGAAGTATGGCATGGAATATTGCAAACCGGTAAGTACACCAATGATAACAGGGTGTAATCTCAGTACTAATGATGATTCTCCCACGGTGAATCAGCCAGAATACAGATCTATGATAGGAAGTCTACTATATCTCATTGGGATAAGACCAGACATCATGCATGCAGTTGGGATTGTAGGATGATTTCAAGCCAATCCAAGAGAGTCTCACCTTCAGGCGGTGAAAAGAATATTCAAATATCTACAAGGAACTCCATATTTTGGACTATGGTATCCAAGGAATGCTGATCTTACTCTTCATGCATACACTGATGCAGATTTCGCTGGAAGTGTTGATGATTGAAAGAGCACTAGTGGTGGTGCATTCTACATGGGGTCCCGGTTAGTATCTTGGTTCAGCAAGAAACAAAGTTCCATTGCCTTATCTATAGCAGAAGCAGAATACGTGGCTGCAGCATCTTGTTGCACTCAACTTCTTTGGATGATGCAAAATCTTCAAGACTTTCAAATCAAATGTTCATCTCCTATCTCTATTATGTGTGACAATACAAGTGCCATCAGTATCTCAAAGAATCCTGTTATGCATTCCAAGACCAAGCACATTCCCATCAAATATCACTTCTTATGAGAACAGGTGCTTGAGCAGAAGGTGAAATTGGAGTATGTTCCCTCCAAAGAACAGGTGGCTGATATCTTTACCAAACCGCTACCCAGGGAAGTGTTTGAATATCTCCAACAAAAACTGGGAGTAGTCTCTGCCATGCAGAGGATCAAGTCTAATTAAGTATATACATCTCAATTGGTTGATGCACTGGCTAAGGGGGAGCTTATTCAGCAGATACAACATGGTTTCAGGGGGAGCATGGTACTGTCCACTCTTTTCCATTGATGTCAAAGGGGGAGAAAGGAGTCGAGTTCGAAATGTTTTGGGAATAGAGTCCAGCCTGATTGACTGAATGTAGAGGAGAGTCTGAATGGACGAATGCAGAGGAGTGTTGATTCTGAATGAAAGTGTTGCCATCAATGCCAAAGGGGGAGATTGTTGTCAAATATTGAACAAGCGACGATGATGGTTGTTGTCATTGATGGCAACAACGGAGATGGCAAGATATGAAGGATAAAACCCCTTGGAGATTCAGACATAAAATCTCAGGAGGTACAGCATTGAAGAAAACTCACGTAGCAAGAGCTTACAGAGAAGAAGGAAGACAGAGATCCAGTGACCATTGGATTCCATTCAAATTTCCTGAAAGGCCGACAACCGTCAGATCTGTAGAAGTTGTGAGGGAGATAAGTCATCATAGATTTGGGGATCGAGAGTTTATAATGTCCAATCCACTGGACATCGAAAACTCCGAAATCGCGATATGCGATTTCGCGATTTGATCGCAACCGTTAAATCAAGCAGAGATCGAGACCATCCACTTGTAGACAGGAGGCTTCATCGGAGTTTCAGGGATCAGGGTTTCAATATGAAAAGAAAACAATGCAACAAAAATCCTGATTTCGTGATATGCGAAATCCTGACTGAATCTGCACCATCAGATCAACATGAGATCTAGATCGTCGATCTTATTCACGACAACAATCTACGTCATCTAGGGACACGTGGCACAACCAGGTAATGACAGGTGGCAAGAATATTCAACAGTTTAGGCACAAGTAAGTCATGAATCAGAGTCACACGTGGCAGTATTTAACACGTGTCAAACCACATGTGACGTCAGCAGAGTATAGGGGATTGGGACTTTGTAATGCCAAAATCTCTTGACATCAAGAACTCAAAAATCGCGATATGTGATTTCGCGATGTAATCACAGCTGTTGGATAAGAAATGTTCTGGACTGTTGATCACAGCCTATATCGGAGAATCAGGAATCGGGATTTCGCGACTCCCGTGAACAAGTGCAACAGAAATCCCGAAATCGTGAAATGCGATTTCCCGATACGAAAGATGGTGTGTGGGTCACCAAGAAAGATCAGAGCCGTCCATCTGGAAGGATGCGTGGCAAAGGATCGGGCGCTAATCGGGAAATCGGAGTTCCCAAGGTCAAAAGAAATAGGACATCGGAAGTCCTGAAATCCTGACACAATCGGGACCATCCATCTGAGAGGACACGTGGCAGGAGATTGGTGCCATCGGCGAAAGGCCCGACAGGAGGTCATTCATCGGCTAATCGGAAATCGGGATATCGGATATCCCGGGCACAAAGGTTTTGTGCATTTTGAAATCGAGATCCGTGAAATCCCGATGAGTGGGGTATAGCTATCGGCACAACAACGAAGGAGGACAGAGGCGTAGTGAAGGCCAGCTATTAGCATATGAAAGGAGCATCGGGATTTGGACGATCGGGAATCACGCGGGTGAATCCATTGATGCATCACAAACCCCGTAGCCCCGATGGGGTTAGGTTGTGGTCATGGGTAATGGTCACATGGACCATGGCTCAGTCAGGAGGGCTGAAGCGCATCGCGAATTGGGAAATCGTGAATCCCGTGGACATAATCATTTTGTCATCGCAAGTGCCGAAACTCTGATGGAGTGATATGACCAAGGTCACATGAAGGCAGGTCACATGGACCATTGTGTAGCTGGATTCAAAAAGGCGCATATAGGTTTAATTCAAATTTCAAAAAAAAAAGGGGCTTGATTTCCTCCGGGCAATAAATATGGGACCCAATGAGCATTGAACGAGTCTTGGACCAATGGGCTTAAGAAGGGGTCGATGCTCTTCCTACAGGTGATTCGACAGAGGCAAAGGAGGATGGTGATAGGTTGTAGAGGTCCTTTTGGAGGATGCAGAGGCCATTTTCTGACAGTAGGGATAGCTACTGGTGGGTGAGGTCATTTGTGCAGGCGGCATGGAAGGTTTGAGGAAAGAGGAACCTCCTTGTGGCAGTTGGGTGGCAGATCTACATTGAAAGAGAGATCTCAGCTGGGTTCAACAACCACGAGATCAGAAGCATCATCTCTAGGTTTATTGACTTGTTTAATGTGTGTCCTTTGGTAACTACCTGACAGTCTGTAGATCTGTGTTTACTCTTGAGATAATTTCTGTTACTGTCATAACCACTAGATGAAACTGCCTGATCCAGTGTGAAAATTAATGAAACGTGGTCAACAGTGAGTATGAGGGTTAAACCCTTCAGTAGTAGCCATCTACCAGTAGAAACTGGGGTTATCGTCAGGGGGTTGAAGCTCCCTTCCAGGAAAGGCTGGTAAATGAGAGAAAGTTGTAGCCTTCTGTAGGTAGAAGCCTGTGTACTAGTATGAGTCTGCACTAGTACATTATTGTAGAATGTTTTCTTAATAATAATCATTGAAGACAGAGACAACAACAGCGGTGGTTTTCTCCCGATTTGGGTTTCCACCTTAAATCCCGGTGTTCATGTGTCCTATTCATCTGTGTTAGTTTATTTTGTTGAATTACTATTTAAAAGACATCTGATGAATGAAGAAATCCATAATAAGATCTCTGGATGCACTACTGTTTTCATAAGAATATACAACAACTGATCTCTATAAAGTAGACTAAGATTTTTCAGTGAAAGAAAAGTTAAAAATTGATTGATAGCTCAAAATACTGATTCACCCCCCCCTCTCAGTATTTTTCAACAGCTAGAATGTGATCCCACTGACTATGGTGTTCAATGATCAAACTCCTCAACAAATCTCCTAAACTTCGATTCACTACCTCAATCTGTCCATCCATTTGAGGATGATATGCAGAAATAAAGGATATTTCTATCCCAAACTTCTTCCACAAAGTTCTCTAGAAATGACCGACAAATTTGGTGTCCCTATCTGAAACTATACTCCTGGGCAATCCATGGAGTCTGACAATCTCTTTGAAAAACAAATTTGCAATGTGCATTGCATCAATGGCCTTCTGGAATGGGATAAAGTGTTCCATATTCGAAAATCTGTCGACTACCAAAAATATGGAATCACTTCCCCTTTGTGTTATCGACAATCCCAACATGAAATCCATGCTTATTGTATCTTAAGGCCTCTATGGAATAGGCAATGGTTGATACAACCCAGTTTCCTGCTTCTTTCCCTTTGCATACTGAAAAATATTACACTTGTTCACAAACCTCTTCACCTCTGCTCTCATACCTGGCCAATAATATGAACCGTTCAACTGAGAAAACATTTTTCCATGGCCGAAGTGTCTGGCTAGACCTCCACTATGATTTTCCTTCAGCAAATTCTCCCTCATTGAACACCTTGGTATGCACAACTGGCATCCCTTGAGCATCAACCCATCCTGAATCAGATATTCATCCGACTTGATTTTTTCTTTGAGTATAGTATTTTCACATGCTTCATATGCCTCCCTGAAATATGGATCACTGTGATACATTCCCTTAAGGTGATCAAACCCCAAGGTCGTGACCTGAAATTCCTGCAGAATCAAACTTCTCATGCTCAATGCATCAACAACCTTGTTAGCATTTCCAAAAATATGTTTAATGAAAAAAGTGAAATTTTGCATAAACTCTATCAACTTAGCATGTCTTTGGTTTAACTTCTCTTGTTTGGTTATGAATTGCAAAGCTAGATTATCGCTATACAAAACAAACTCCTTCGGTATGAGATAGTGCCTCCATTTCTTCAAGGCTTAAATTATGGCATAGAATTCCTTATCATATGTGGAGTAATTCTTCTTAGCTTCGTTCAACTTCTCCCTGAAATATGAAACAGGTCTATTATCTTGGCTCAAGACCACTCCAATTGCAACTCCACTCGCATCACATCTCAACTGGAATGTCTTTCCAAAATTTGGTAATACCAGAATCGGTTGTTCCATTATCTTCTCCTTCAATATATTTAAGCTCTTCTCAGCCTCTTCTATCCATTTGAAATACATGTGTCTTTTCTTCACTGTATCCTTCAATTGAGCACTAATTCCACTAAAATTTATGATGAACTTCCAATAAAAACTTGTTAATCCATTGTAGCTTCTCACCTCAAATATTCTCTTTGGTGACGACCACTCTCTGATTTCTTTCACCTTTTTGTGATCCATCTTCAATTCATTTGAATAAATAAAAAAACCCAAATATATGAGTTTTTTCATCATGAAAGAGGACATTTTCAAATTAATTAACAACTTCTCTTACTGCAGCCTCCTCATCACCAATGTCAAATGTCTCAAATGCTCCTCTTTAGTCTTGCTAAAGACCAATATATCATCCAGATATACAATCATGAACTTGCCAATAAAATATTTCAATACTTCATTCATCAACCTCATAAAAGTACTTGGGGAATTTTTTAAGCCAAACGACATAACAAGCCATTCATACAACCCCTCGTTTGTCTTGAATGTTGTTTTCCACTCATCCCCTTCTCTCATTCTTATCTGGTGATATCCACTTTTCAAATCTATCTTTGAAAAATAGTTCACTCCACTCAAACAGTCTATCAAGTCATCCATCCTTGGCAATGGAAATCTGTATCTGATGGTGATCTTGTTTATGGCTCTTGAGTCTATACACATTCTCCATCCTCCATCCTTCTTCGGGCTCAATACAGTTGGTATTGCACATGGACTCAAGCTTTCTCTAACCAATCCTTTGTCTAACAGATCTTGAACCTGTATTTTCACCTCCTCATTCTCTTGAGGTGTCAATTTGTATGCGGCTTTATTCGACAGGATTTATCCTACTATCAAATCAATGTGATGGTTGATACTTTTGATAGGTGGCAACGATCTTGGAAACTCATCCACTACTATGTCAGCAAAAGTTTCTAATAGTTCTTGTATTTCCTCAAGAAAATATTCCATTGAAGTGCTCGTAAGGATAACCCTTCGATTCCTCACTACAACAAACTGCATCTTCTGTTCATTCTTTACTTCATTTAGGAGTTCCTTCCCACTCATGAGAAGTATGTTCATGCTAGATTCATCCTTCACTTTCTTCTCCTCAATTGGCAGTAACATCTGTGTCCTACCATTCTTCTCTAAGGTGTAGTTATTTCTTCTCCCATTGTGAATGACATTCCTATCATACTGCCATGGTCTTCCCAACAAAACATTACATACATCCATGGGAATAAAATCACATAGAATTTCATCTCTATATCCTCCAATCTTAAATTCAACCAGGCATTGTTTAGTGACTGTTACCTGATGACCTTTCTACAACCCTGAGACTTTATATGATGTTGGATGTACATTCATCTCCATCTCTAACTTCTCCACCATCTTTATGGATACTAAGTTGTCAGTGCTCCAACTGTCAATTATCACCTTGCAAACTCTATCCTTCATTTTGCAAGTTGTCCTGAACAAACTGTTCCTCTGCACTGACTTTTCAATTTCTGGCTTTGGCTTCAAGAGAAATTTCTTCATCATCAAAGATCTCCCATCCTCTCTGCCTTCTTCCTCTACATCCCGCTTCTACACTTCCAAAATGTGAGCTTCACCTCCTTCTTTATTCCTCTCGGGACAATCCCAATACATGTGCCCTGTTTTTCCATAGGCATAACATCTTACTTCTCCTCCTCTACTTCTTCCTCTTCCTATGTGAAAAGAGTTTCTACCACCACTCTGCCTTCCTCGGGAACTTACTCCTCTCTCAGAGTGACTTTGTGGTTTCTCCACCTCACCTTTGGGCTTCTGTTCCTTGTCACGGGAAACTCCTTTTCCTCTCTTTAAGCTTATTCCTCTGTTTTGTTGAATCTTCTTCCTGGCCAACATCTCTTGTGATTTCGGTGCAATATGATACACATCCTCTATTGTTCTAACTGTCTCCATGCTTCTTTCATCCTGGATATCATATATCAGGCCATTGATGTACTTGGAAACTTTCTCTTCATCTCTCTCTCTCTGTCCAAATCAGATGTTCAATCTGTAGAACTCCTCTATGTACTCATTCACAGTCATCCCTTTCTGTCTCAGGTTCTGCATCCTCCTGAATAGATTTATCTGGTAATATTTGGGTATGAATTTCACCTTTAGCTTGGATACCATTCGATCCCAAATCTTAATCTTATGTTTTCCTTTGCTCCTCCTATCGGCCTGAAGTTCATCCCACCACAGTGCTGCATGTCCCTTCAACCTATTGACGACATGTATCAACTTTTTCTCCTCCTTGACATCTTCATAGTCGAAATACTTGTCCATTTCTCATATCCAATCAAGAAATTATTCAATGTATAAATTACCTTCATACATTGGGACGTCAATCTTCTCTCTAGCTCCCAACTTGACAACTGCTTTCAACAAGTGTTCTTCTGCAGCATTCTCCGCTACAGCTTCTTCGACTTCCACTTCTTCATTTTCTACATCGTTGACATCTCCAACATTAGGTTCTCTCCTTTGTGTTGTTTCCATGGCATCCAACCTTGCACACAATTCTCTCATATCCCTTTACATAGCTCTATTTGCTAAGGGCGGCTCTACGCGTCTTCTAGGAGGCATTGTACTGATGTATCTGATACCCACCATCGATATCAACCTACTTCTTTGTCTCTTTTATCTTGATAAGTCAGTTCTGTAACTGCTCTGATACCACTCTGGCACAGATCCCCTTCCCTCCTTGGGACTACGTGACCTCACAGTCTTAGGTCTTCAAACTTCTGAGTCGGATTAACTCTTTGGGCCTTCAACAGACCCCGAATGCTCAACACACAGGTCCCTTTTGTGTTACCCACAGGGTCAGACTACCCGTTCTTTTGCTCTTTGACACTCCTAGAAACACTCAAATCCATGAGTACTAACTCCACGCTAAACCTTCCTCTTAGGTGACCACAGGCTATGACCATGGGCCATCCCTTTGTGAATTTGGGCTTCAAAAATATCACGAGATCTACCTTCATCTCTTCTCAAAGCACTCTTCTCATAATTTTTGGATTTATACCGCGTGTCTCCTTGGATATTGATGACTCCACTATAATTCGGGTTTCGCGACTTCGCAAAACTATTTCTTGCCTTATGCACAACCCTTAGGAATTCTAAACCATGAAGTACCACAACACCTTACGACCAACCTCCACATAGTTATTCCGGATTTGATGGTCTAGAATTATTCACCTCCATCTGGAATGGATCTCGTTCATGGATTTTGGTGAAAACCTCAAGGATTCTCCTCCTTGAGGAATTCTCACTACCCTCCCTCCTGAGATTGTCTCCCTTAACCTTTTTTTTCCCTCATAACTCTTTCTTTGACACTTAGTAGAAATATTGACCTGACCACTCCTTGCAACAGGTTCTCTCCCACACTCAACTTCTTTTGTGGATGATTTCACACCCTTTGCGACTATTCTCCAACTGCTTCTTTGCGACTAAATTCACGCTACTCCTCCTACAATTTCGAGTTTGAGACTTTGTCACGTACTCCTTATGGATGTCTATGCACTCCTTGCATACATAAGTTCACTCTATCTCTCCTAATATTACGAGTCGAAACAGACTTTGTCAACGCAATCCTTGCGAACACTATGCACTCCTTGCATTCACTCGTAAAAGAGAAACAATTGAAACTTATTTTAAAATATTATAGATTCATACATCTAGCCATGTAAATGAATGTATAGATACAAGAATAAGAAATACACAAGAATTGAAAATAATCAAAAAGTCTACCATTCTCTCATTCAGATAGATGCATCAACACCACACATTTGGGACAATACCACTCTGTTATATTCATTCAACTGAAAAATTACCTATATTCATACACTGCTCCTCGGTATCTCTTAACCCTCTGCTACAATGAAAACCTATACAATAGGTTCAATAGCCTTCCAACAACAACCTCTACTGGGAAACAATACAAATATTTATACAAGAGGTTCTCTTCAAGCCTTTCCCTCCAACTACTCTATGATATCCTATAGAAATAAAAGCTTTCAACTACTTAACATTTATTACAATAAATATTTGAGTCAGACACATAAGAGCGATAGCTCTAGATCTGTACTGCAATCCTTCACATTAAATGAAAATACATTCCCCCATCAATATTATGCGATGGATCAACCTACGATCATTAAAGATGCTCATAAATCAAAATCTTTTTTAGATATTACATTAATACGCCAACTTTGGAATTCAAAAAATTTCAAAATACACGCTAGTGTGCCCAACTGTCCTTTGATTGTGATTTTTTGGTGATGCTCCTGCATCATAATGGAGTATGGTTTGAGATATCTTTGAGATGGAGAAGTGAAGTTGTAGGGGTGTTACAGGATAATCCCCTTGTGGACAAGTGGATTTCCTCTTGGATACTAGACCCCTATGACCAAGATAAAAAAGTGCTATTGTGGACACTGACTTTCCTTTTCATGAAGCTAAACTATCAAAGAAGAAGAAGGAAGAAGAGTAAATACCTTTTTATCGACGTTTTTCCTTGCTTGATCCAGGCTGATCTTGATCTCCAAGTTCTTCAGAAGGTCCTGTAATACAATGAGAAACAACAATGATAATTCCTACTCTACTATGATTAGCTTCATAATGGATCTATGAAAGAAACAAGTTCATGAAACGTACACAAACTTTAAAGGAAATAGGCCAAGCATAGATTTATATTAATGAAAACAAAGTGATGCTTACATCCATGGATGTAGGTGCAACAACTTCAACAAGCTCTCTTTGTCCAGACCCTTGCTCTTATTATCCACACACATAATTCTGATGCTTTATTGATATCTCCCTTATGAGATCAGAAGTTTGATCCTTCACAATGTCTCCATCCCTCCTTGTGAGATCATAAGTTAGGTGCTTCTCAATTTCTCTCTCATATTTCACCATGAGAAGGCCTCCTTATATAATCTTGTAGAGACCCAACCACCTTAGATATCCTTGGGATAGGTTGAGGATATTTCTCCATCAGATGTGGATCCTCCCTAATATGTAGCCTTGACCTCAGATTTGAATCCAATTGATTTCCAAGATAAGGGGGATTTTTCCCTGATTCTCCTCAACAGCCCAATATTTGCTCAAAAAGGGTAGTGATCCCACAAAAGGGTGCATAGAGTGTTGCAACGCTCCCCCCAAGGAGTCCAGGGAACGTTGTCTCTCCCTGATAGTGGGTAGGGGAGCACTGCCTTCCAAAAATCATTTTTAAGTGGTTTTCTTCATGGAAAATGCTTTGTACTCCTCATCAGATGATTTTTCCTTCTTAAACTAATATTTGAAGGTGTCTTAAGTGTTTTTATGATGTCATTAGAGACACAACATAGGAAATATGGTAGTATGATGTTTACGACACTTGCGACAAAAAATGTGACACTTACGACACTTGTAATGACAATAATAGGTCATCATGGAAGTGAGTAATTTTGATGTGTAACAGATTGCCCCCCAAAGTATGAAGTTAGAAGACAAAAACAGATGATTGAAGTACTTCGTAGAATTTTTCAAGCAAGGGTATGGACTCGAAGAACCTGGTAGAAGCTGCACATAACCATCAAACAAATGTTATGACATGTTTCAAACCCAAGGTAGGCATACCTCTGCTTGAGTGATAAAGAATTTCAAGGTATGGCTGCCATAAAATACACCACGGATCCATAATTATATTGACAAAAAGGTATAGCCACTGAAGATACAATGTGGATCTATACTCCTATGACCTGAACTGTTCGTAGCCACGAAGAATACAAAGTGGATCTATGAGATGAAAAGACATAGCCACGACCAATACAAAGTGGATCTATGTGACAGTATATGTGTCAATGCTCAAAAGAAACTCCGTCACAACCTGAGAAAAGTATATATCAGAGTGATGAATCTAACCATGTGAATAGATGTCCTGATGTCAAACATGGAAGAAACCACTTGATTATCGGTCAATGAGGTAAACTGTTAACAAGCGCGAGGGAAATCACCATTGATGTCAATGATTCCCAAGGTAATATAGTACATTCCAATGAATGTGAATGGATGAGCTGAAGTCGAACATTCATGGAATCATCCGATTAGAGGTCAATGAAGTAAACCCACTGTTGGATGGAAGGAGGCCTACCATTGAGGCATGCAGGTCCCAAGGTACTAACTGGTTTATAGGTCTAGTTCTTGGATAATGTGATGAAGTCGACAGGAATAGACTCATCAAAGGAGGGACTTGATGTATCCCCCATCAATGAAATGAAACTAACATAGAGATTTAATTGGTGGATCAAAAGAACATGGATTGACATGGGTATTGAAACATGAAATTTATGATGGTTGACTCTCGAGGAAGATACTTCCCTTGAACACTGAGGCATGACATAAGAAACTTGACATGGACCAAAACATAATGATGCAGTGGACACTGTGACTTTTGTTGGGTGACCCAAAGGAGTAAATAAACTCAGAGGATTGGTTCAGTGCATATGTTCAGTGGATTAAAATGTATGCAAAGACAAAGTTTCATTTTCAAGGGCGATCGTAAGAGTGACCTGTAATTTTCCCAAAAACTGCTTAGCTTGCTTCCTTCAATTTCCCCCCCATCCAGATAGATGAGTACCTATTTTTAATTTAACGAGATCGAGGAGGGTAACACATGCTCTATATAACTCACCTTCGGCAAGTCCCTCTTCCTTTGTTTAATGAACTGGAAGAAGTAAGGGTTAGGTCCCATATGGGTCCTTCAATGTATAATTGTTTTAACGAGTCGAAAGAAGGTAAACTCGATGATTTTTCATGTTTAGAGAGTCTGAAAAGAACTTAAAGACGACTCTAGTGTTGTCCTTTTTCTTAATGTTAGTCTTGCGAGGCCAAAAAATAGATAAATTATCACTCGAAAGACGCCCTTTCAAACTTTTTAACGAGTGGTAAAGGAAGCAAGATCACTTGACGATATTTTCATGTTTAGAGAGTCTGAAAAGAGCTTAAAGATGACTCCAGGGGGTTCCTTTTTCATGTATCCATGCGAGCCTGAAAAATAGATAAAAGGTTGCTCAATTACATTCTCATGTTTTTACGAGCACGGGAAAGAACAAAAACTAAGCTTGGTACTCTGCCTCCAGCTTGAAAAGCTAGCAGCTTAACTCCAGAATGATAATCATTGAGACATGCCCCCAAGCTTCAATTCATTCACCGACTTTGAGGTTGTCACCAATTTCTGTATTAGATGAGAAAAAGGATACATGTGGATGAAATGAAGTTTCAAATATGATACCTAATGAAAGACTCGACTCAAGATCTACAAGATATAAAAAAAGACTCAACCTGATGAGAGAGGTGACTATTTCATTTTTTAACGAGATTGAAACAGTAAAAGAACTATGCTCAAGGCTCAGGGCTCAATCCCCATATTTTTGTTTCATTTTTTAACAAGCTTGTTACAGAGAGGAAAAACTATGCGCATCACCTCTGTTTCATTTTATAATGAGCTTTCCATAGAGAAGAGAAAATATTCTCGTGACCTTCTTGATCATGGATTCCAAGGGGATAATGCACTGTAAGGAATACATGTCAAGGAACAAAAGTTAGGCATGGCTTCCAAGAGATCTTCACTAGATGGAAGAACAATGCTCTGGAAGGAACACATGTCGAGGGTCGTGTTAGGGGTAAGGAGATCAGGTTCCAATAGCCCTACCGAAGAGATCACCATGTCAACTACCGGATCTAACTCATCTTCATCGACAGCTGAAGGCATGGGAGATAACGCCACATAATTGACCTGTGGCAGGGGTGATACCGAATGCATATAAGACCCAGTTAGGGAGGTCATTGGGTTGATGGTCAAGTCAAGGCCAACAAACAAAAGTTGATCAATAGTCACCATTCTTCCATCATGCGGGAAAGATATCACATGAAAAAAGGTGGACATGATAGCTTTCATGGTATAGACATAATCTCGCCTAAGGAGTAAATCAAAATCCAAGGGGTCTTGGACTACCATAACATCAACAAAGACAATTTTCCCTTCCAAAGTTATAGGAAACCAGGGAAGCATCCCTAAAGGGTGACTGGTTCTTTTGTTAAAAGAGAACAAAGACTGGGTAACCAGCACAAGATGATGATAACCCAAAGCTTGCCAAGCAATAGAGGACAAAATACTAACAAACGAACCTTAATCTATCATCGCATTAGGAACATCCCGACCACAAACCTGTAATGTAATCTTGAAAGGAATGTGAGAGGGAAGACGAGGTCCAGTTAGCACACCCTAATAAAAAAGGATGGCCTCATTACTTGGAGGGGTTTTCACAGGAGAAGAAGGAATCCCCCCTAGTATGGTAGATTCTGTATCAACGAGAAAAACATGGGAAATATAGGGTTTACTCTCTAGAAGGAGAGTAGGATCAACCGATGGTGGAACCAGATTGACTATTTTGGCACTCTTCAAAGAAGGAGTGGAATTGACTGATGATCTAACTGGATTAACCACTTTGGGACTCCTCAATGGAGGAGTGGGATCGACCGATGGCGGAAGCAGATCGACCACTTTGGCATGCTTCAGAGGAGGAGTGAGATTGACAGATGAAGTAACTGGAGATACCACTTTGGCACTTTTCAATGGAGGAGTGGGATTGATAGATGGTGAAACTAGATCGACCACTTTGTCAACTAGTTCAATGAAGGACGCGACTAGATTGACGACATGATAAACCAGACTGACCGATGAAGGGACCAGAGCAACCACTTTGTCAATCATCAGAGGAGGAGTGGGATTGACCATGTTGGCACTCTCCAGATGAAGGGTGGGACTGACCAATGATAGGACTGGATCGGTCACTTGGGTTTCACTTTTCATATGAAAAGTGGGGTTGATCGATGACAAAACTGAATCAACTACTTTGGTTAGTGGTTCAACCGAGGATGAAACTAAATTGACCACCTGATCAACCAGACTGAACAGGGATGGAATCAGATTGACCATTCCATCAACTAGCGATGGGTTGGGAGGAATCTTACGATAACCAGTTGGAATTTGAATCTTCTGCAAAAGAGAAGATGCCTTGTCCATACGAGGACAAAGGCGAGAGTAATGGTCACCTTCGCATAAAATGGAAGGAAATTTGACAATTGTCTTCTTATTACGAACCTTAATGTCACTAGTTGACGGGGTGTCACCAGCATATCCAACAGAAGAAGATGGCGTGGAGGAACATATTTCTAAGACCTTGGGAATATCAGGGAAATCCCTCAGAAAATGGTCACCCTTACAAAGACTGCAAGGGAATCTGGGTTTCCAATTCTTTGTTGTAGTCTTATCGACCTCACCAACACTCCCAGCATGATTAACAATATCTGGTTTCTTAGATCCAACATCTGATGTAGTTGGAGGCTTGATCCCTTTTTGGTTCTTCTTCTTCTCTTTCTGTTTTATCTTCTTATCAATCTGGCTACTCGCTTGAGAGCTTTCACTAGGTGAAGAAGACGAAATTAAAGGAGACCTAATGGGTGAAGAAGGAGAAAGGCTGACATGAGGTTGATGTGTGGTTGGTGTGCTTACATATGAAGCACCTGCATTCGAGATCACTGGAGTGGAAAACAACCATACTGGTAACCCAATTGTGAGACCTGGAAGGTTCAAAGTAGCGATGTAAGGAGGACCAACGTTTCCGTAAGAAGGAAAAACAAAGGTTTCCCCTAGAAAAGGGGTTCCTTCATTGGTAATTCTGGGAACTGACGCCATAAAAATAAAGATTCACTCTAGATTCTGCTAGGGAGAACAAACAACATACGCTAAAAATCTAGTAAGAAAGCAAGCAAAAACAAAACCTTCTCACAATGAGCACACTAGTTGGTGATGAAATCTAACGTCGCAGGAACAAAGTAAGAAGGGGCTGAGATAGAGCGGGTGGAAAAGTTACGTTGATGACCTGCTTAACAGACTTACACCTTGGTGCAATTTTCCACACATAAACATGGGTATACCCTCCAAGGATCTCGAGTGAGTCTGGCCAATGTCGATTCTAGGTACTGTGAAGACTTTCCCCTCCACATTCTCCTTGTGTAAATACCCTAAAGAGATAAGCCACTAAGGTTACCAACTACAACAATGATGCTTGGGGAAACAATCGACAGTCCGATCCACGCGCAAGGGCAGGGTATCTAGCCCGAAATCAACTTGAAAGGCTTCCACTCATCATTGTGGGTATACCTTCAAGTGACCTCCATAATACACATAATATCTACACCAAGACCTAAAAAGCAGGGTGAGTAACTCTGCCAGTCTTAATGGGACCTCAGGTTTGACCCTTGTGTGAGAATGGCTTCCCGAGACAAAATGTAGCAATTGGATTTCATTGCTCCCTAACACAAGATCCTATGTTTGTTTGCAGCTTTGGAAAGTTATCTTTCACACCTATTCCAAAGCCCTACAACTAATCTAATGTAGATTTGCTACCAGAAAATGTAAAAATGTCTAATCAATTTTTAGTTTAGCACTTGATTTTTAAGGTTGTTGTTACTCAAAAGGAAAATAGTGGGGAAAATATGGTGTTTTGACTGACTCGAAAGTTATGAAAATAGATGAATATGAAATATTTTCGTTTCGATGAAATCTATTCTATGAGAAGGAGAAAACATTCATCATTCCAGATGCACAATGTCCCAAAATGCCAAAAAACATGCAATTCCACTACTTCAAATGCAAGCTAGTTTCACTATCCAAAAGCAAGAGTGCATCTATGTTCTTTGTTTGATTATGATGTATACAAAAAGTAAATACAAAACCTCCAATTCTCCACTACTTTCAATCAGGAGAAAGAGTCCTATGCAGATGAAAAAGACACAAAGCAAAAGGGATACAAACAAAGCATGCACTCAAGGAAGTGATGTATGAAGGAAAACAAGTAGAAACTTGTTCCAAAAAACAAGAACACCATCAAGGATTCTAAAACCGATCAAGCATTCAAGGAACACAAATAAAATGCAGAGAAGAATCCAAGAAAATATAGGGAGAAAGAGAAATCACTCACAATTGTCCTGACAAAAAGCATCTAGAAAAGGCAATTTCACATTTCTGAAAAAGGTTTCAATCTCCAAGAAATAAAATAGGGAGAGTGATATGCATCAAAAACCAATCCAAAAAACTTCACAAACCAACCACAGACTTTGGGTAAAGACCTCTGCAAAACAGGCTGCAAAAGACTGAGCAGAAGAAGGCAAAAACTCTCAAAAAAGAGACTAGCGCTCCCTATCTCAAGGGGATAGAGCATTGAAACACTCCCTAAAACACTGTAGGGGAGCACTGGCCAGTTTTCAATGCTCTTGTATGGCCTAGGGGGGGGCGTTGATCCTCCTAAAAACTCAGAAAAAAAGGCCAAAAAATGCAAAACAACTCGCCCAAAATGCATACAAATTGGTGAAATTGCTAGTGAAGGTAGGAGAAGGCTAATGGATGATGAATAAATAGTAAAAGTGATATGAAAGGTGGGAAAAGGGAAGGGACAAGACCAAGGAAGGGACCCAAAACTAAAATTTCTATCCCCAGTGGATTCGCCAATTTATGTTATAGGATAATCCCCCTGTGGACAAGTGGATTTCCTCTTGGATACTAGACCCCTATGACCAAGACAAAAAAGTGCTATTGTGGACACCAAATTTCCTTTTCATGAAGCTAAACTATCAAAGAATAATAAGGAAGAAGAGTAAATACCTTTTTACCGACGTTTTCCCTGGCTTGATCCAGGTTGATCTTGATCTCCAAGTTCTTTAGAAGGTCCTATAATACAATGAGCAACAACAAAGATACTTCCTACTCTACTCTGATTAGCTTCATAATGGATCTATGAAAGAAACAAGTTCATGAAACGTACAAAAACTTTAAAGGAAACATGCCAAGCATAGATTTATATTAATGAAAACAAAGTGATTCTTATAGCCATGGATGTAGGTGCAACAGCTTCACCAAGCTCTCTTTGTCCAGACCCTTGCTCAAATAATCCACACACAAAATGTTGGTGCTTTATTAATATCTCCCTTATGAGATCATAAGTTTGATGCTTCACAATGTCTCCATCCCTCCTTACGAGATCATAAGTTAGGTGCTTCTCAATTTCTCTCTCCCATTTCACCATGATAAGGCCTCCTTATATAAGCTTGTAGAGATCCAACCACCTTAGAGATCCTTGGGATAGGTTGAGGATATTTCTCCATCATTTGTGGATCCTCCCTAATATGTAGCCTTGACCTCAGATTCGAATCCAACTGATTTCCAAGATAAGGGGGATTTTCCCCTGATTATCCTCAACAACCCAATATTTTCTCAAAATGGGTAGCGCTCCCCCAAAAGGGTGCACAGAGTGTTGCAACGCTCCCCCCAAGGAAGCCAGGGAATGTTGGCGCTCCCTAACAATGGGTAGGGGAGCACTGCCTTCAAAAAATCATTTTTAAGTAGATTTCTTCATGGCAAATGCTTTGTACTCCTCATCAAATGATTTCTCCTTCTTAAACTAGTCTTTGAAGGTGTCTTAAGTGTCTTTATGATATCATTAGAGACACGACATAGGAAATATGGCAATATGATGTTTACAACACTTGCGACAAAAAATGTGACACTTACAAAACTTGTAATGACGACAATAGGTCATCATGGAAGTAAGTAATTTTGATGTGTAACAAGGGGTATACCGACTCGGATTGGGTAGGTAGTGTAGTAGACATGAAGAGATACTCATGGTGTTTCTGTAGGTTAGGATCAATGATGATATCCTAGTTTAGCAAGAAGAAGTGGATATTCCCATGGATGAGTAGGTAAGTGATATTCTAATCAAGACCTTGGAAAAAGGAAGTCTGAGGCATTCATAGATAAAATTGGATTGGTGTAGAATTCCTTCCTCATGGAGAAGGAGTGTTGAGAATTATAGCATGGACAAGAACTTTCACACAAGTTCCATGTGAATGTACGAGAAGTAGTTTGAGATATTTTTGAAAAGTAATTCTATTTTTAAAAAGTGTTTGTTTTTCCTTAAAATAAATTCTATTTTGTAATTCACTTTAGTTAAAAAGTGAAAGTATTATTTTTAGCAGTTGGGTATAAAAAGTGCATTTCATGTATGCATGACTTAGACTAGGAATAATCTCAGAAACTTATTAGGGTTTTGGTCCTAGCTAAAAATATAGAGATTTGTCAAGATAGAGAGTTTGAAGACATAAGAGAACACATGAGAGAGAGAGAGAGAGAGAGAGAGAGAGAGAGAGAGAGAGAGAGAGAGAGAGAGAGCATGCAATCGAGAAAGAGGCATTTCCAAGTAGTGCACAGTTCCATACAATAGTATAGAATCTCATATTGTTGTATGGAAAATATCCTATGGATCCATATAGTTGTACATAATCCACAATAGGGTTGTGCGACAGTCGTACAATCTGTACCACAAGTCTTACAACAAAGAATTGTTGTTTTTGTTTTTTTCTAGCAGTTATACTTTTCAGTTGGGCTATAAAAGGTCAAGTTCAAGGTGTTTTTTTGGTATCCATGCAATGTTGTTTTTTGGGAAACTTGTGGAGGTTTCCTTGCAAGTTTTTCGAAGGAATGAAAAGTTAGATTTGAAGGAGTAATTACCTATGTATTTGTGTAATTGATTTTATGCTTCGACTATTTGATTTCCAACTATTGTGTGATCAATGTTGTGGTTTGAAATTTATTTTTGCATTAATTAAGTTAATCTATCTACTTTTTTTATTTAGATCATATGGAATTTAGTCACCTAGGGTTGGGGATTTTCACAATTTAATGCATTGTTTATGTTTGTACCATAGATGGAGGTTGCTTTAGCTTCATATCTTGTATCTTTTGTACTGTTGGAGGTGATTTTCTTTGGATCTTATTATTCACTTTTCTCACACTGTTCTAGTCACTTCTTTGACTTGGTCATTTCATAGTGGATTCATGTCTTTCTTTTAGTTGTTTTTGTTTTCATGGTGGGGTTATTTCCTAGTGTGTTTGAACTTTTCCACACTCACACTTCATCACTTTGCTATCATTTTACCTAGGTATCTTCCATTTAATCACATTGGTACAATCCAAATCACATTCACATTTCACCATATTCCTATTTTCAAAGGGTGCATGAGTCATTCCATCCATACTCACATTAGTTTCACTCCATAATTAACCTTTTGTTTTCCATATTGCATCATTTCAACATTTCCATGTGTGAACACACCAAACTAGTTTGGGATATTTTTTTATTGTCAATTAATCCAACCTAAACCTTAGCCTGGGTGCTACATTATTGAACTATTATATTCATCTACAATAAACCTTTATTGAGGCCTTATTCCCTAAGTTTCAATGAAAAAGAAAGAAATAAAAAAGAAATAAAAATAAATAAATCATTCACTAGGGAATACAACTTGTGTCTCATGTTGTACAACACTTAAGGGTAGAACTTCCCCTTTGGCACACATGTTGAGGAAACATGAAAAATATTTTTTTCTAGTAGTTTACTTCCTCATAAATTCATTGGGGTATCTTTTGAACCTTTTTCTTATTCACACATGCCACCTCATTTGACTAGGTTTCATCCTTATCTTTGTTGGATAGTTGGTTTTCATTGATTTCATCCCTGGTCAACCCTAGAAGAAGCCTCGAAGCAAGTTTGGAAGCATATAGAAGTGATGGGTGTGTTTGAAGAAGTCTCCAAAGTGGTCCCCTTATGGCGTAGCTTCAAGCATGGCCCTCACAGGAAGATGCTTTGAAGAAGTCTACAAGAATCCTAGAGATGTGTGTATTTGAATACATCTCCAAAGTGGTTCCCTTATGGTGTAGCTTTAAGCATGTCCCTCATGGGAAGACGCTTTGAAGAAGTCTACAATAATCCTATAGATGTGGTCATGAAGACCGAAGTTGTTTGAGGAAAAAAAGGATGATGGACTCTATTAATGCATTCAAAACTCTCATACATGGATAGTCCTCATCATGCCATTTTCAACAGTAGGTGGTACACCACGTGGTTCCTCATAGTTGAAGAGATATTCCCTCTTGAAGATGGAAGCCACAAAGTATGGTTAAGAAGCCCTAAATAGTTGTAATAAGAAGTGACAAGTTACCCCCAAATTAATTAAAAGAAGATTTTTTTTTTCAAACAATAAGTTACAAGTCGGCCCCATTGCAATGAATATTAAAATAAATATTAAGGATTTTTTTGGTAAATTCAACCCCAATGGAATAATCATTAAAAATTATTATGAATTTTATTTGGGTCAAGTCAGCCCTAAAAAGAGGGTGCCATATCTAGTATAAATAAGGCACCTAATAGTTCATTTGTTAAGTCAAATCAAGTGATTTTTATCTGAGGTAAACAAGGAGATATGAGGAAAATTTTAGAGGGAATGTGAAGTGAAGAAGGGAGAAATTATAAGGGAGGATGAAGTCTTGTGATGTTGTGTTCTAAGGTATGTTTTTTAAATGTCATCTTACCATTTTCACTATAACTTGTTTTCTAGAATGCTCCAGATATAAAAACTTGGAGGCTGTTGAGAAGACATATCTAGGTACATGTGGTAAACATTTTAGCTTTTAGGTCGTTGTATTTTTGGAGATACACTTTGTGAAAGATAGGGTTTTGGACTAGTCCTAAAACTAGTATCAAATAGGTGTTCTGAGAAAAGTAGTCATAACATCTTCATAGAGGATCAAACTTCTATGCAACTATTTGCATTGGAAAAAGTACAGTCTGTAGTATGTTGTTTGTGACTGGTAGAAAAATATATCAAAGATTCAGTGCATGGCATGCTCTACAAGTTCGCTCTCCACAATAGACAAAAAATTAGCAAGGTCTATCATTTTAGCTATAATTCCTTTTTCAAGGACGATTCAGGGAGTGAGAGTTGGAGGAATTTTAGAGAAGATATTGAAGAATATTGGGTACAAGTTTTAGACCTTATTCATTACAAGTACATAGTTATGCTTGTTGAAAGTTAGGGTTTGTGACTAATCCAAAAACTAGTCCCATAGGACTGAGGTAAAGTTTGATGAAGATGTTATTCTCTTATTGCTGAAGTTGAGGAAGGTATGTAGGTCTATGATCACATACACCAAGTTTCTACATGAATAAAGGTATGCTTTCTATGTATTTTGATGGTTATGGTATATGTTGAAAGCATATTTTGGATGGTTTGGCACATGCTTAAGGCATGCTTTTGGCATATGGTTTGAGGAGCATCTTGCATATTGGGCACATAGTTTGAGATGTACTTTGGCATATTTTTACATGTTTGAGGCCAATATTGGTACATGGTTGATGGATTCTATGGTACATATCTTAGTACATGGTTGATGGATGTTATGATGCATACTTTAGTACATGGTTGATGGATGTTATTGCACATGTTTGAGACATATCTTGGCACATGGTTTATGGATATGGCACATGCTTGTTACATGAATTATATGGCACAGATCTCTTAGCACATGATTTGATGCACATCTTGGTGATGGTATTGGTGTATGATTTATGAGTGTGTATATGGTCTTATTGATGATTTTATTGATGATGAGGTATCAATATCAGTGACAGGGACAGTGACAGGTTAGATGATGATAGTCTCAGGTTGATTATCAAGGACAATGAGTATCAGTGACAAGTTGGTTATTAGTGATAGGTTGATTATTAGTGACAGGTTGATTATAAGTGAGAGTGTTAGTGAGATGTTGAGTCTACACGTGTATTTCAGAGAAGAAGGAAGGGGAAAGGAAAGGGGGTTGTATCCTCCTTTCGGTTGGATCCAGAGAACAAATGGAGTTGGAGATTCCTTCAGGTTGGAGCCTGCCAATCAAGGGGTTGGAGCCTCCTTCTAGTTGGAGCTAGATAATTTTGGGAGTTGTAGCTTCCTTCAAGTTGGATCCTATAAATCAGGGGGTTGGAGCCTCCTTCCATTTGGAGCTAGAGAATTCAGGGAGTTGTAGCTTTATTTAGGTTGGAGCCTATAAATATGGGGTTGGAGCCTCCTTCCATATGGTTCTAGATAATTTGGAAGTTGGTTCTTCATATGAATGTAATATTTGATATAGAAGAAAACATTATGTGGTTTTCTCCCATTTGGGTTTGCACGTAAAATACTGGTGTACTGTGTATCTATGTATGTTGTGATGCATTGTTTATGGTTATATGTTTATAAGTGAATGTAATCATTGATAAGTTAATTTTGTGATTGAAATTGGTAAAAAATGTTGAATACTGATTCACCCCCCTCTCAGTATTGATGAATATTCCAACAATTGGTATCAGAGTAGCTCCTTTAAGAATCAGCCTAACATATGGAAGGTAGATCATAGATAATAGATACACAGATAATGGAATATCAATAGTTGATGGTCAAGATGGTCAACATTAGAGATGTGGAATAAAATAATGATTTTTTTTACAGGAATAGGGATTTTATGTTTGACAATCAGGTGTTACAAGATACGCCAATTCAAAGAAACCAAATACTGCAACCAAGAAGGAATTGAAAAGAAACAACAAAATAGAAATGGATTTCATCTTGGAAGGATTACCTAATTCAATAAAAGAAAAAGTGGGACAATGTTCATTAGCCAAAGATATTTGGAGTAAGATACTTAATATTTACTATAAGGAAAATCCTCTTATCACAGAGCCAGATCATGCTGATTAAGATAAATAAGATATTGAGATAGAATGAGAAGAAATATGCCCATCATATCAGACAGATCCATCAAAATATTGTGAAGAAGAATTAATGGATTTCGAGGATGAACTAATCAGTGCTTTAAGTGAGCTAAGAAAAGAAAGGAGGGAAAACAAGTCTCTTAAGAAAGAATTGATCAAGCTAAAGGAAGATTATGAAGAAGACAAACAGGTTATCATAAATCTAAAAGCTCAGCTGGAAGAAGCCAAAGTGATTAAAGAAACTCTCAAGGATCAATTGAAATAAAAATAGTGTCTGGAAGAGGAAATTGTATCACAAAGAAAGGAACCAGAAAAGAGAAAATAAATCTTGAAAATTCATCTTAAGGAAACATTTGAGGACTTAAACAAGATTGAAGAAGAATTTAGTCAACAAAAAGGAAGACTTGAAGAAGTTATCATCTCCTTGAATACCCAACTTAAAGAAGAAAAGATAATGAAAGAATTTATGAATATCCACATGATAAAGAAGGAAGAAGATTGTGATAATCTTGAAGAAGAAGTTGTTACATTAAGGGTTGAAGTTGACAAGATCAACAAAAACTTCAAGAGTTCTCAATTACTGGAAGATATTATTTGTTGTCAAAGGTCACCATTCAATAAAACAGGTATTGGATACATTGGTGAGACCTCATGTAAATAATATGAAAATACCAATCCCAGTAAGAAAGCCAGAGAGAGAGGAAACTCCACACAACCAGTAATGAAATTTGAAGAGAAGATTTCCAGGTTGCCAAAAAATAAGAATGAAGAGAAGGATAGAAATTATGAAAACATTGTCAAAGGAAGCAACCATGAACAACAAGAGTCAAAGAGGAATGAACGCATAAGAGACTTATTTCAAATAAGACCTTATATCTCTAGGTATCAAAGAAGCTTTAATCTTTGTGAAGGAAATAACAAAAGAGAAGATTGTGATCAACCAAGGCATGAATTCAAAAGGAATACATCACAGGGAAGATCATTCACTCTTGGGTATCAAAAATTCTTTTATGATTATTGTTTTACTTGTAATAAATTTGGACATAAAGTTGTATATTGCAGATCTTATGGAATAAATGTTAAAGCAAGAAATGTTTATGTGCCCCCCCTACAACATTGAATGTTACAGATTCCATAACTATGGAAACATAACTCTTGATTGTAGAAGCATGATGGATACCTCCATTGGGAACAAGAAGGTTTGGAGAAGAAATCAAGAACAAAAAGAGCAGGCGAATGAAGAACATGTGAATAAAGAGTAGGTGAATGAAGAACAAGTGAATAAAGAGTAGGTGAATGAAGTACTCCCAAATATCATACTCTCAGGATTCACAGTAGTGAGAAATCATGATGAATATACAGGTAAAGAGGAATATGTTAATGATGAATCCACATCAGAGTGGCTTTGTCCATTTCTCTAAGCCATCCAACTTTGAGACTCTCAGTAAATATGAATGTTGAAGAGGGGGAGTCTAGGAAACAAATATTGTAGATCAAAGAACTATCTTTTAGGAAGTCTGAAGTGTTTGTTTGTAGATTTTGGGAAGACAAATTATGAATGGTAGAGTGGTTGATTAAGAAGCATTTTTTCAAGAACACATCTCCATTCAGGTATGAAAAAGTCAACTGGAAGTTATGAAGAATATCATTAACACTTTTGAGGCAGAGATTCATGATTCTATGGAAGAGTTTAGGCATATATTCAGGAAAGGACATATTTAGTACATATTGTTGTAGATATGTAGAGATTGATTTGCAGACAACTTGAGAAGTAGGAATGTGTAGTGATCAGTTAAAACAAAGCTGAAGAATTCTTCAGAAGAATAAAGTGACAGATGGGTCAACATCGTGTGTAGCAGAGTCATGGACAATTTCATGACATATGGACATAAATGAATTCATGATATATGTGACACGTCTAGAAGAAAATACTTGACATAAATAAGAGAAGGTACATAATAGTGGATGAAATCATGAGCTTAGAAGGAATTGCAGAAAGGAAGATGTACTCATTGTAAAGCATATGTCTCAGAAGTAAAGCGTATTAATAGAGAAAAACCATTAGGAAGATTTATATTGTCAATAGAATATTGTTGGTTGATTGTGTCATTGATGTCATTTCAATGAAGATGACAAGACTTGAAAACTTGAAGTCAAGTAATGAAGGAATCTTAACATGAATGATTTTCATATACATCACTAGATTATAGTAACAGGAAGCACCAATGGAAAAAGAGCACCGAAAAAGAGGAAATAAATCATATACATGAATCCCCACATTGATCTACATGAAATATTGAAAAAGAAGACACGAGGAAATTGTTGGAGGAAATTACCCTTAATGTCAAAGGAGAAGAGAAAGAACAAAAGCATAAGAGAAAAATCAGAGGCATGAAGACAGGGGGAGTGCACGAAGACAAAGAGACATTGTTTATAGAAGGTATAATGTCAGGGGGAATCACTCTTTGATATTGATATAAAAAGGGAAGAGGAATATAAGAAGAGAAAAATCAGAAGTATGAAGACAGGGGAAGCATCCCTGAAGAGAGTTACCCTTTGCCATTGATTTCAAAGGGGGAGAGAAACACGAGGAGAGAAATATTGGGATCATTGGTCACAAGTGGAGTATGAGTGTTTCCATCAATTCCAAAGGGGGATATTGTTGGATAGTTGGTTTTCATTGATTCCAAACATGGTCAACCCTAGAACAATCCCCGAAGCAAGTTTGGAAACATATAAAAGTGATAAGTGTATTTGAAGAAGTCTCCAAAGTGGTCCCCTTATGACATAGCTTTAAGAATGGCCCTCATGGGAAGATGCTTTGAAGAATTCTAAAGGAAGCCAAAATATGTGTGTATTTGAAGAAGTCTCCAAAGTGGTCCCCTTATGGCATAGTTTTAAGCATGGCCCTCATGGGAAGATGCTTTGAAGAAGTCTAAAAGAATCCCAGAGATGTGGTCATGATGCCCAAAGTTGTTTGAGGAAAAATGTGATGATGGACTCTACTAATGCATTCAAAACTCTCATAGATGGATAGTCCTTGTCATTCCATCTCCAACGGTAGGTGGTGTGCCATGTGGTTCCTCATGGTTGAAGAGATATTCTCTCTTGAATATGGAATATCTAAAGTATGGTTAAGAAGCCCTAAATAGTTGTAACAAGAAGTGACAAGTTAGCCCCTAATTAATTAAAAGAATAAAATTTGTTCCAAACAAGGAGTTACAATTCAGCCCCATTTCAATGAATATTAAAATAAATATTAAGGATATTTTTGGTAAAGTCAACCTTAAAATTTATTTTGAATTTTATATTATAAGGCACCTAGGAGTTTATTTGTTACATCAAATCAAGTGATTTTTATCTGAGGTTAAAAAGGATACTTGAGGTGAATTGAAGAGGGAATATGAAGTGAAGAAGGGAGAAATTCCAAGGGAGGATGAAGTCTTGTGATGATGTGTTATAAGGTATATTTTTTAAAGGTCATCTTACCATTTTCTATATAACTTGTTTTCTATAATTATTTAGATAGAGAAACTTGGATGATGTTGAGAAGACATATCAATGTACACGTGGTAAAAATTTTAGCTTCTGGGTTGTTGCATTTTTGGAGATACACTCTGTGGAAGATAGGGATTTTGACTAGTATTGAAACTAGTCTGAAACAAGTGTTCTGAGAAAAAATGTCATAACTTCTTCATAGAGGATCAAAGTTCTGTGAGAACAATTAAATTGGAAAGAATACAATTCATAGTATGTAGTGATCTAGTTTTAGAACCAGATATCAAATATTTAGCGCGTGACATGCTCTACAAGTTTTCTCTCTAGAATAGGAAAAAATTCAGCAAGGTCTTCCATTTTCTCTATAACTCATTTTCAGAGATGATTCATACAATGAACCTTGGAGGAATTTAAGAGAAGATATTTAATAATATTGGGTACAAGTTTAAGACCTTTATTCATTACAGGTACAAAGTTATGCTTGTTTAAAGTTAGGGTTTGTGACTAATCCAATAACCTAGTCTCACAAGACTGAGGTAAAGTTTGATGAAGATGCTATTCTCTTGTTGCTTAAGTTGAGTAAGGTCTATAGGTATGTTATCAGATGCACTAGGTTGCTACATGACTAAATGTATGCTTTCTATATTTTTTATTTTGATGGTTATGGTATATGATTAAAGAATATCTTGGATGGTTTGGCACATGCTTAAGGCATGCTTTTGGCATATGGTTTGAGGAGCATCTTGCATATTGGGAACATAATTTGAGATGTACTTTGGTATATGTTTAAATGTTTGAGGCACATATTGGTACATGGTTGATGAATGCTATGGTACACATCTTAGTACATGATTTATGTATCTTATGGTACATGCTTTAGTACATGGTTGGTGGATGTTATGGAACATGTTTCAAACATATCTTGGCACATGGTTAATGGATATGGCACATGCTTGTTGCATGGCTGATATGGCACACATGTCTTAGCATATGATTTGATGCACATCTTGGTGATGGTCTTGGTGTGTAATTTATGAGAGTGGATCTGGTCTTATTGATGATGTTATCGATGATGAGATATTAGTATTAATGATAGAGACAATCAGGTTGATTATCAGGGACAATGATTATTAGTGACAAATTGAATATTAGTGACAAGTTTATTATTAGTGACATGATGATTATTATTGAAAGTGTCAGTGACAGGTTCAGTCTACACTTATGTTTCAGGGTAGAAGGAAGGGGCAAGGAAAGGGGGTTGTAGCCTCCTTCGAAGAACACAAGAAGTTGGATCTTACTTCAAGTTGGATCTTGTAAATCAGGGGGTTGGAGACTCCTTCTAGTTGGAACTGGAGTATTTTGGGAGTTGTAAATTCCTTTAGGTTGGAGCCTGAAAATCAGGGGGTTGGAGCTGGAGAATTCAGGGAGTTGTAGATTCCTTCGGGTTGGAGCCTGTAAATATTAGGTTGGAGCCTCCTTCTAGTTGGTGCTAGAGATTTTGGAAGTTGGTGCTTGCTATGAATGTAATCTTTGATATATAAGAAAACATTCTGTGGTTTTCACCCATTTGGGTTTCCACGTAAAATACTGGTGTACTGTGTATCTATGTATGATGTGATGCATTTTTTATGGTTATATGTTTATAAGTGAATGACATCAATGATAAGTTAATGTTGTGATTGAAATTGGTAAACATTTCTCAATATTGATTCACCCCCCCTCTCGTTATTGGTGAATATTCCAACAATCTTTTCGAACACATTTCCATGGAGGTGGTTGAGCTTGCACATGGTTTGAGGGTTAATTATGAATGTGATATTGGGGATTGTGTGTAACCTAGTACAAAATAAAAGTATTGTATATAATCAAAGAGGAAATAATATTTTGAAAACAAAAAATGTGGTGTCTAAAGACACCATTACAACACTTAAGCACATCGCATTATGATCAAAACATCAAAATTCATACTGGACATCTTGTACAAAACAATGATATCTCCTTACTCAATTTTATTTTCTTGATGATAATGACCCATAGGTTCTTCTATTTATATATTCACTATTTAACCAACTTCCTTGAAATTGGGAGGATCATTTCCACATATAACCTTTGATTGTTAGAGTTGACTCCATCAAATTCGTGTTATCAAGTTGGCTCAACAAGGATGCTCAACTCGACCATCCATACATCCAACTCTTAGTCAATTGCTTGGATGGTCGATCCACTAACTAAAAATCTTCAACTGTTGCTTGAATGTCCAACATATAGGCTTGTCGACCACTCAACTGATTAATGTAGAGATCTGGTCGATCAACTGACCAAATGTTTCCATATGTAGGTCGACCATGTTAGCGCCACCATTTTCTTCTCCAGCTAGGGTCAGTCTTAGTCGAGTCATGGCCTGTGTGTCAAGGCATGTGAAGTCAGGTACTGAAAAACAAAGGGTCAAAGTCAGAAGGTGGCCAATTGGCCCTTGGAGTCGGGAAGGGATGTCAGAGTCAAAACACGTGTAAAGGGTATGGGTTTGTTCCCATAAAGTTGGGTCCTATCAAAAAAAGGAGTTTCTACGTGCCTTGGGTCGAGGCAAGTTGTTAATAGAATTTGCATCGGCAAGTATAGTGACCATCATCAACTCATTATGGGGGTTGGAAAAATGAAAAAATCACAGTGTCTGTATCATGTATGCCCTGTAAATATTATCAGTTGTACCTTACACATGCGGGGGTCCCATGGAAGATCTTTAGTTCATTTCAAAACATCCAGTCACCATGAATTCAGTGCTCTCTGGAACGATTCTACCTCCCTCCTGCTCTGTAATAAATTCCAGATGTTTTTCACGCATTCCATTCGCAAATCGGGCTTATGCACTATTTGTATTTTTTCTCACAAGCCCAAATTTATCAAGTTTTCTGCCTTGGGCCCATGCCAGATCCATTGTGTGCCAGACAAATATGTGTCGCACCATGACAACCTCTCAAAACATAAGGAAGAGAGAGAGAAGGGGTAGAAATGTTGGGCCAGAGCCCCAAAACTTGAATTTTATCAACAAATATTCAGAGGTCAGAACGTCCTTTGAACAATTTGGGTGCATGGTGTTTTGCAGGAAAATTCAAGGATTCAATACTAGACTAGACGAGCAATTTGCACTCAGTTTCGAAGGATTTCGCGCGATGATATCAGGTGTCTTTTCAAGGTGATAGAGGAAACTCTGTCAACCACAACAAATATCCCTCTGTGCGGTGAAAGGTGGTTCAAAGGCATGCATTTGGATAGACAGTGCTATGAATATTTCATCAAGCAATATTGCTTAGGTGGGGAAATAGAGATAGGCATTCCAAGTTGATATTTGTAGGAACCTTTTCGAAAATTTCTTGAAGTAATCAGGAGATATTTCACCTATGAAGGGAGATTCGGCAGGATACATACTCACCACATTAGATTGTTGATGCACTTCACAGGAAAGAGGCCATTAAATCTGCCCTTTTTCTTACACGAGGACCTCTGAGAGATGGCAAGCAGTGCCCAGGCTGAAGTGGATGAATTGAAAAGGAAACTCCCTCGTGTATCTCTGATTAAACTACTTGTGTTGGAGGAATTAATACAGTTGGGAAGCAACTATGATTCTTTCTTTCTCACAGCAGGCATCCCCAAGGACCCAAAAGGGGATTTCCCTTTGCGCATGAAAAAGGTAATATCACACCGCCCGGAGGCAGTATTGATAGAGGTTGCCCATAAATAATGAGTGTCAAAAGTCCTATCCCCCCAACAACAAATGCCACAGAGAAAGGGAAATCCAAAGAAGAACAAGGAAGCTGGGGAAACTCTGGTCCCAAGCAAACCGCACGCGAGGTCAGCTGCCAAAGAATTACTTATGTGCACAATTTGGTTGGAACCAGTCAAAGGTACAAGCCGAGAAAGATGGAACAAAATGAGAAGGGAAAATATCGAAGGCACAGATGTTTGGGAATCATTCCAAAAGTTTGAGTAAGAACAACTCGCTATCACCAAGATTTACCAAGAAAATAGGGAAATGAGACGACAGTTGGCAACAAAGACCCTTGAAGAAGAAACATCGCAAAACCATGAAGGAAATGTGACATGGCTCAAAAGACAACTCAGAGAGGCACAAGATACAATCGAACAGTTGCGTGAAACACAGAGGATGTCAGAAGAAAGGAATGTGAAGAAGTTTAGAGAATGTGAAGTGGCTGAGGATAGAGTCCACACAGCTCTTTCCATTGCATAGAAGAAACATGATTATCTGAGTTCATTCTCATATCCTCAAATAGAGTGTGAATATTGACAATTTTGAAGGAGGCATTACCTTTAGATGGTTTTTTCATTTTGGTAACGACCACGATAATCAAAAACCACTCGCCATGAATGCACCCCAACGAATGAGTGCGCAACAGAAATCAAGGCCCTTACAAATGGATGGCAGGAGTCTGACAGAATACTTGATCGATCAAATATCTAGTCAAAAGAAGTCATTGACACATCACTCTCCCCATGATGAGACCTTTCCAATAACTGAAACCCCCTGGAATAATACAAGCAGTCATGATGCAACCATATGTAGTTTTTTTCTATTTTTGGAAAAGCATCGTGCGAAGAGTCATTTAGCATAGAACAGTCTGTTTCCTAAATTCTATAGATAATAACTAGAGAGTAGGGTAGCCCAAGCGACGCCCTCACCTATATATGTTATCTTTTCAATGTAAGTCAGGTTGGTTGGAAAACTAGTGTAGACAGTGGCTATTGAATGTAGTTTGAGTTCGATTGAAATTTAATGAAAAATTCTTGAAGATTTGATGAACATATTCTAATTGTAGCAATCAGATGTATTGTTTCCTTTCTTTTTGTACATACTTCCTGTATTCTTTATTCATATCTATTTCTGTCTAAACAGGAACGTATTTTCGAACCTGGGATTCACTGCACAGCTCCCTGGGATTGGTTCCATTTAGACAAACCAACGATTTTGAATTGAATATTTTTTCTCACTTAGCCTTTATCCTCTCAATTTCAATCACCGAGTCATTTTTTTCTATTGTTTTCTCGAACTGACTCCATAGCCCAAGGTCTTACTCTCTTGTGCCAATATAACTAGAACTTATTGTTGAAAGGTGTTAAATATAGCCGATATCTCAAATCCATATCCTGTACCGAGACAAAGTCTCCCAAGAGAGCCCTCTCCAGGTCCGAAAGGCTAGTTTTAGATCTCAAAGTTGGTTTGTAGGTTGCCTCTGTCATTCGTTTCTTAGCCAAATAGAGTTTATAGAGAGATAACATTTTGGCACTGTTGTCGAGGATAAAATTGAATAGATTTTCCCTAGGAGAATGACTAACTTTGTAGTTTGACCCCTGAGGGTAACAAAGGGACAAAAATCTATACTAGCTAAAACATTTACCCCAACGACTCCAGTCAAAAATACCAATAGCACCAAGTAGTGTGATTCATGAATCTTAACTCCAAAGACAATCTATACGAGAGAAAATCCTGATCCAAACCCTATAGATCATGTGTTTGATCCTGAGAAGCTTCTACATAAGACTATAGATCAAGCTCTAGACCTATTCTATTACCTGGAAAAAATCTTGTCCTTACCCAAAGATGGTGTGCAAAGCATCGACGACCTCGATTTTGATGCCTTGTTTGAGAAAACCCTATTCAGGTCTAAGTCAGAGACCGGTTTGAACAATATAGCCTTCGACCAGAAGAGGTTTCAAGCTCTGATACCTAAGAACATCCCCCACATCCCTAACCCTCCTTGTGCCATGGCCGCCAGATTTCCCCCCTTCATTCTACTTTTCCACAGGCATAAGACACGTGCCCTGCATTTCCACAGGCATAACACTTCACTTCTCCTCCTCTACCTCTTCCTATTCCTTTGGAAAAAAAAAATCTTCCTCCATAGTGTCCTCCTATAGAACTTCCTCCCTTCTTTGTCTGACTATGATACTTTCTAGCTTCTCCTCTGGACTTCTAGAACTTTTATCTAACAGTTCCTCTTCCTCTGTTAGCACTCTTTCCTTTATTTTGTTGACTCTTCTTCCTTGCAAACTTTTCTTTAACCTTTAGGGATACTTGATAAGAATATTCCACATTTCTCATTGTTATCATGCTAATATAATCCTAGATTTCATATCTCAGGCCATTAATATACCTGGAAATGTTTCCTTCATCATTCTCCCTATGTCTTGCTCTTATGTTCAGCTTGTAAAACTCTTCGGTGTACTCCTTCACTAAAATTTTTTTTTGTCTCAGGTTCTGCAACTTCCTGAACATATTCAACTGGTAAACCTTGGGTATGAAATTAACATTGAACTTAGCTACCATTCTATCCCAATTCTTAATATTTGAATTAACTTTGCACATTTTGTCATCTTGCAACTCATCCCACCATAACACTGCATGTCCCTTCAATCTGGTCACTGCATGCTTCACCTTATTCTGATCATCAATCTCCTCATAATCAAAGTACTTGTCTAAAGCACTTATCTGGTCAATAAATTCTTCCACATTCAGATTTTATTCATACATTGGGACCTCTATTTTTTCTCTGGTTCCCAACTTGAGAACAAATCTCAACAGTTGCTCCTTTGCTTATTATTCTCTTGCAACTTCTTCTGCTTCAAAATCTTCACTTTCAGCTTCACTGACGTCACCAGATTCATGTGATCTTATCTATGTTGTCTCCATGGCATGCAACCTTGAACGGAGTTGTTTCATATCTTCTCTCCTGGCTACATTGACCACTGGTCCTTCTCTATGTCTCCTTGGTGACGTGATTCTAAATTTTCTAGCTTATTTCCTGCTTTGATACCACTTGACGGAAATCCCTACCACCTCCTGGGCCTCATGTGACCTCTCAGTCTAAGGATCGTTCTTCTTCAGAGATAAATCGGCTCTTGGGATCTTGCTGAACCCATGCAATTCCTCGCCGCAGGCATTTTTCCTTTTACCTACCTTCGTAATGGTCTGTTTATCTTAGCGGAGAAATCCATGTGACCTCAGTCCAAAACCGTGGGCTAACTTTCAGCAGCTGGGAAAATTCGGGACTTCAGAGCTTCGAGATTCAAATTTTTTCACCTCATTATATTTTAATCCCTCCGAATGTTCAATGCGCGAACCTTTGAACACATACGACATTGATGGCCCACAATCGTTGCCTTAAATCGATGGTATACAGGAACTCCGGAGCTCCGGGTTTCGGGAGTTCTGATTGGTGCAATTTGGATTACCTCCGAACGTCTAACTGGTAGATTGTTAGGCTAATGCTTTGGAACCTCAGTCTTCGGGAGTTCTGACTACAACAACTTCCAATATTTTTGAACGCTGAATTGGTGAACCTTCAGGGGGCTCCTAGATCAATGGTACACACCTCTTAGGAATTCGATGATTGTGATCCACTCTGGGACTTCAGGCTTCAGGAGTTTTGAGATGTTAACACTCACTGTCTCCTAGATTGTCGAACTCCAAAGTGGTGAATGGTTATGATCAATGGTCTATGTGTCTTCAAAAATAGATGGTCGAGATGGACTCCGACCTTCGGAACTTCGTGATTTCTCGACCCAAAACACTTTGGTCTCCATTTCCCCGGACTGTTGGACTTCCAAATCACTATAAATCTACCAACACGTGGCCAAGATGCCAATGGTTAGGATCCTCTCTGGGCTTTAGAGCTTCAGTAAATTTGCACGCTCTTGCAACTATGCCTCAACTTTTCTGGATAGACAAACTTTTGGACCTCGGCTGATCTGCAGACACATGTCCTCTGTCTACCAACAACCCATATTAACTTATGGCTTCAGGACTTTGGGATACTTGTCTCCTTTAAACCCAACACATGAAAATCATCAAACTCATGAAGTCTGAATTACTTCAAGGGTTAACACCGATGCTTCTTCTCTAGATCCAATGGTCGTGAAGGACTTTGGCTCCTCCCGAACAGATCTCGTCTTCTCATCCTCCAAACAAAGTAAACCCTTCCTCCAAGGACATTTTTGAGTTATTTATCTTGTGTTTTATGACTCTAAATGATTCGAACCTTTGACGCACGCCTTGTGATTCCCTCCTTCGGGATACTTGATACTTGAATATTTACAAAAATCATTCTGCACACTGCTTTCACTCATCCTCCTTGAGACTCTTTCAACACTTGACTAAGTGTTGGCCCTGTGCACACGTTTCACGGGTCGCCTTAGATTTTTTATACTCATATGAGTATATGTTCACTCCTTGCACTCACTTTGTGAGAATTCATGCTATCTCTCTTGAGTTATTAAGTCTGTAACCGACTCTTCCTTCGCACTCCTTGTGTTGCACTGTGCACTCCTCGCACCAAGATTTCAGAAGAGAAATAATTGAAACTTGCAGAATATCAATGGTTCATTCATCTAACCATGAAATACACACATAGCCATAACAACACATAAATACAGATAACATTGCATTACTAAATTACTCAAAGAAAATCATACTCCGTCATTTGAAGAAAATATCCTCTATTATATTCATTCAAAAAATATTTACAAAGGTTCTGCAACTCTCAACTTCTTCCCTACAACTCTCTTCAACAAAAATCACAAAATAAACTTCAACAACAAATACAATAATATTCAACAACCTCTTTGGGAATACATTTACACATGAGGGGATTATCGAGCCTTCCCTCTAGCTTACCTTAGAGTTATCATATCACAATTAAGACATTCTCCTACTAATCTTATTACAATAAATGGGCATTTACAACCCAGATATAAGTCGATGCTTGATATTTGTATAATCCTACAACTAATTAAAGCTATTACAATATCTTGTGATCTCATACAATGGATCAAGCCTCAAAACATTAAAAGTTATTTAATTACAATGCTTTCAAAACATCAAAATGACGCACTCTCCTTGAAATCCAAACTAGTTTGAATGTGCATGCTGGATGTTGAGATGTCCTCCACTTGGCCTCTTTGAACATTGATGGCGATGCTCCTACATCAAAGTGAAGGAAAGGAATGAATGGAAATGAATAGCATGCTATGGAATGGCATGGCATGGCATGGGTATATTTTAACAATAGTCAAAATGAAGCCAAAATTTTTCATTTTAGATACCTATATGGTCATTCATGTATACCATCGGGATCACTTCTAATAATGACAATTTCCATTAACTTATCATGCTCATAGTAAGGCAAGAAATATCATACCTTTGATGAGTTCTTACTTCGAATTGTTTGTAGTTGGATCTTTGTACCAATAACCAAGTTTGTAAAGTGGTATAAAACTTGACCTGGTTTATAATCTTGAAATACATAACCACCTTTCTTTCGTATTCGTTCATCATGTGTCAGATATTCTCCTTTAATAACCATCAACCCTGTCAGAAATTCAATTCCTTTAGAGTCTATCACTGATCGCATGAGGGTATGCTTTCCCTCTAAGCATCGTGCCAACCAATAATCAGTTCCCCATTCATTATCTCTTGGGGAAACCACTGCGTATATGTTCCTTGCAAAAAATGGAGTGCTAAAATGTGAGTCTGCTAAATGACCAAAGCATAACACATTCATTGTAGTTATTCAAAATTTAATAGAAGGATTCAATGAACCTAGCAATGTGAGATTTGAGACATGATCATAATCTACTAAAATACTTGATTAGTCCTCCTCCAATTGGGATAATACCATAGTTATACATTAACCAATGGGGAGGGATTTGTCGATTCACAATCATCCCATTCATTACTACTACATGGACCAAATAAGCAAGATAGTTTTCTCATCCATATTTCAACTATTTCATTGTTTGATGTTCTAACTAAATGGAATCCACAAGTGCCCTAGATTGTTTTGCATTTATACCACTATGATCGATCTACATCAACCACCTTCCAAATATATCTATGTACATGTCCTTCCTTGTGTGATTGGTCTTCATGGGTTCTGTTCCCTCTCCAATTACTGAAGAACACCATTCAATAATGGATTTTTCATCTCGAATGAGGGAAGTAGTAGTGAAATTCATTTATTTCCTACGTAATTCTCTTTTTATGCACGCACCTGCTCCATCATGCTCCCCTTTCCCATGTCCAGACTCAAAATAGTTCCAAATGTGTGGCACCTTTAGTTTTTTTTGCAACATACACAACCATTGAAATACACGATATTTTTTTACCTAACCTACGCAACCATATGACCAAATCCAATGTTGATCTATCTGTATGTTCTTCTCCTTAAGGTGATTGCAGAACAACTGGAAAAAATGTTGTACATAGGATAAGTCATGTCACCGATCATCCCTTATGTAAAAGTGATAATCTTTCAATATAAATCTATTTTGGTCAATGTATGTATGTGATATGTACCATTATCCTAACCTGCTCTGAGTGATAATATTGGATTTGAATCTCATTTTGTGGTTGAAGGGTGTAGTTCTCAGCAAAATCAACCACTAATAACACAGTACCAATAGGAAATGTACCTCTGCATATTCTAAAATTCTCTTCCTACCATCGAGCCACATGGAAATTCTAAACATAATGTTGTGTCTTTTCGATGAAGTCCTTCATGAAGTCACAAACTTGTACTTGGGAAGTAACCAATTGTATCCCTTTTTTTTCCTATCCTCCATCAATATCATATGTCACATATTTAAATCTTTTCAAGGAAACATCCTTCCTCGCCAATTCATACTCATCTCTTACATGGATGCACTTGCTTATTAATGTCATTCCATCACACCTAGGGCATGTCCCATCTAAGTATGTGTTACAACAAATTTTGCCTCACCCCATGCAACTTGCTTGGATGGCCTTTCCATTTCCCTATGCAGACTTGAAGTCTCTTTTTGTACCTTCTAGATCCAAAAAATCATATTTGTCCACATATACACGCCCTATCAGTTAGGAAAAACGCATATACGTAGGTTTCTCCACTACAACCCGCGTACATTGGGTTTGGTGCTCAAAATTAAAAATTATGTCAGGTTTCCATGCCATGTCACAGGATCCATGATCCTTGACCTTCCATATACTAGAAACTCTCTAGCTCGACCCTTCAGTTCCATTTTAAGGATATAAATTGAGCCATATCCAAGCCTTGAGGGGGAGAGAATTTAACTTTGAGAGCAAAGACACTATGGAGAAATTTCACTTCATATTGAGTCTACATCCCTTTATCCTTGAATTCTGAACTCATTGTTCAGACCCCAAGCTCTTCCTTCTTTATGATGGAGAACCTCATTGTCTCATTTATATGAGCTTACCTTTGGTGGCGGATTGAAGTGGTGGAGGCTCAACTAGACGGACTTAGTTTCTCAATTTCGATGTGTACCGGTACAAAAGTTTTTGACATATATACTTTTGTTGATTATTTTAATAGAAATACTCTTTTCTCGTCCAATTGATATCTTGAAAATATTTGAATTATTATTCAATGGGCATATTTTTCATGAATGTTAATGAATTATGCTAATTTATATGCTAACACTATATATCACCATATGCTTGTGTTTCTTGGTTGTTGAGGACAAGTTGCAGGTATAAATCTTTGAGTTGCGTGCTCAATAATGGTCTTCATCAAACGTCCGGACAAGGTAGGCTCTTGGCCTTGTCTTGTTAGCATTTCATTTATATAGAATACTTGATATTAGAGTTGATTTCTATGAGTCATTCTGTCTGTTGTGGTTTACCCCATGCCATAGAGTGATTTTCTTCGTAACAAAATTGATGACCATAATGGGGATTGATCTTTTTTTTTTTTGGGGGGGGGGGTTGGAGTGTGTTCTCCTTGATTTTCTCTCTGTTAGTGTGAGTGTCCTTGTCTCTTGATTGCTTGACAACCTATTTTTACTTTGAATCTGAGTTTCTTGACTTAACCCTTGCCCTGACACTGTTTTACTATATATACGTGGGTTTTCCCTTGACATATGCATACATACACGAGTTTTCCTTCATTAGGGTGCATACATGTGTGATTTTTTCTCAAATAGTCGCATACATCAACTCTTTAGTATTGTTGGCTGAGTTTGGTGCCTACTGGGTGAGTTTGATTGGTTGTTGAGTCTTCTTGGGTCTCTGTCTTAATTTTTAACTGCTTACAGAGTGATAGGAAACCTTGTTATTGTTGAATTTTTGGGTGGTATATTTCTTATCATATTTTTCATTGGTTGTCCTTGCATCTTGGTCTAAGTGTTTGCTTCTTGGTATCCTTCTTGGCTTGTCTCTTTTTCCTTGCAATAGGGTATGTATGTCAAGCTTCTATTTACTCCTTACATTTTCTTTTCTTCATATTGAAAATACAATTTTGTTTTTGCTTATTTGGCATTATGGCATTTTCTTTTTTGACTACTTTGCATTGATTTTCACACATGTGGAGAGATTGCATTTCATTGAAATTGTAGAGATTGCATTGAAATCTTCATTTAAAAGCTTACCATCTCATTAGAATTCAAGATTAGTACTTAAAAGTGTTTTATATTCGCTTCTTTTGTATGTTGAGTCATAATACCACCAGTTTCATGACCACGCTTCTTGAGTAAGCAGAAGCCATTAAAAGTAACACAAATTAACTAAAATTGATTAGAAATTATTTTATTTTTCATAGTACACAAACAAGTATAGGACATAGGGCCTTGGAATAGGATTTTTGTGAGTAAACGTCTCCAAGGATATTAAACTAAACATATGTGTCTGACTGGGGAGTGGTGGAACTCATTGTGTAATTAGTGGCATCAAGAGGCTCCGCTCACACTGGAGTTAAGAACGAGGTCACACAAAGTTGGTTGCAGAGATAACCCTCTAATACCTTCTTAGTGTCATAGATATTTCTAGGGTTCTATTCATATTTTGGGGTCTTTCTAGTACCTTTACCTCCGTGAGAGGTGGTGTTTTCAATATTTCATGCTTTGTTACCCTACCCATATGGTGGAACAGAATTACGACTATTCGCGTGTGCATTGGTTATATTGTGGTGACTCTAGTTGCTTGACATAGGTAGACACCTAGGTTACTTGCAGTAGTTATTCTATAGGTACCCTGAGTCAGATAAGGGTTGGAAAACACAACCTTTATGGTGGATTACCTCTACGAGGGGATCTGACTGACTGTGTTGTTAATCCCATGAGGGCCCTTGTAATTGATTCTGATACCTCCAATATTTTGAAGGGATTCTGAAGCCCCCTATTGGGCGAGTCATACCTACTCTAGTGAGGGAGGGCCCTTTTCAACCATTATATCTTGTTTGTGTGCATTTGGCCTTTTTGTTTATTTTGATGTGCTCTCTGATTGTTAGTTGGCCCTAGGATTTGGTTTTATATATTGAGTATTGATTCATCATGGAGCAAGAACAAATTCCTCACATGTATCTCCATTTGTTGAAGTTACCACCGCATGTTGAGTCTTTATCGAATTTTCCTTCTAAAAGGCATAAAGTTAATAAACGTGGTACATATATCTCCACCTCCCAGACTTGTGATTATTCAGTTATGAGTACTGAGTCAAATATGAATGACACAGGGATTCCCTTGACTCCTATACCTTCTTTTATTAGTGGGATTCCTTCGACTCCTTCAACCATGATGGATGGAGTATCAAAGATTCATGTTCCTACTGTTATCCAACCTGTGGTTTCTACTCGACCCATAGGAGCGAACCCTTTCGGGTATCTTTTTGGTACGCCAAGATACAATTCTAATTCAATACCTTCGGTCTCTACTCCTTTTTCTTTTGGTATGCCCAATATGACGTCGCAACTTTCATCCTCTATTCCAACGACTAATGTAAATACTAGTTTTGGACATGGGGGCATGCCCCCTCCGGATGCACCTCTCTCACTTGGTGGAGGTCATATTACCCAAACGAATCCTACAGTTGTGGGTTAGAGTCCTTTTTCTTCCATGTCTAATCCTAGTCTCAATTCTCTTGGATGGATTACTCAACCGGGAATGCAATCCACCTCCTATAATCTATCCTTTCCCCCTTCCTCCTCCATGTCGATTCCGACCAAAACACTTTTTATGATGAATCCCCCTTTGTCCTCCGTAGTTCCACTTGGAGGATTTAGTTTCATGCTATGGGAAACCCCCATCCTGGAGCTCCTTAAGTTGCGGATAATGTTTATAACCCTCATTATGCCACCTCTGCATGTATGGTGCCCATGCAAAATTTTATGCATCTCTTTGGAAGAGTATATTACCCTATTGGACAGGGCCAGGGTGTATACCAGATCCCTGGATGGCCTGCAATCCATCAACACCAATATTTCTCAGGAGAAGAGGCTCAGACGTCGCAACCCCGACTCCCTTTTCTGGCCAGGCTTAATCTTCCAAATTTGTCAAAATTAATGAATGACCTGGTGCGTCATAATCCGTCATGGCCCCCCATCCCCACCAATCTTTCTTTGGACATTCAAAAATTTGAAGTTAAGACTGGTGAGGATCCAAGTAATCATGTTACTAATTTTCATCTTTTATGCTCATCTAATTCCCTTAATGATTATTATATTCGTTTGAGGTTATTTCAACGCACCCTCATGGGGGTCACTGCGAAATGGTACATTGAGATACCAGGGAGAACATACAGAAATTTTAATCAAATGGTTTTGGTATTTCTCAACCACTTCCAGTTTTCAGTTCGTTACGATGTCGACATAGAAATTTTTTCATCCATCCACCAAGATAAATCCACGCATACATTAGACCATATCCAAGAGTGGCATAGATGGAAGAGGTCGATCAAAGTCTACATTCCTCCAAAGTTTTTTTTGGAATGGTTCCTGAAGTCCTCATTGCCTTATATTTCGAAGGGTGTCTCTACATATGGAGTAACATCTGAGTAAGAAGTTATCTTCAAATCCCAACAATAGGACCTCATATATGCTCAATCTGGGATGTTGTGTGAAATTCTTTCTGATGCATCGCGGTCGAACTATGACCCTAGAAAAAATCTTGGGCCTCATGTTGATGGAATCATAGGCTCCGTAAATGATAAGTCTATACATTTGGTTATGAACCAGTTGAAATATTTTTCTCTAAGCCGGCCTATAGAAAGACAAGCTTCGACTTCATCCACCACTCCCACTTAGTTGATGGATGTGTGTTATGTACAATCGTAGACCAACCTAAATGGTAACCAACAACCAGGAGGGAACATAAATAAAGGATGAGGTAATAATCATAAGGGTGGTATAAATAATAACAAATATAAGGATGACACTAACAATGAAAGATCGAATAATAATGGTGGTGAGGGAAAGAAAGAGAAACAAGAGGTGTAGTTTTCTTGTAAAATTTGTAAATATGATCACCTTCCCCACCTATGCCCAAAAATTGAGGAAGCATCGAGGCTCTTATCACATCCTCCCGCTATGATTGCAAATCCATTTCCACATAATTATCACATGAACTTGGGGTCCTCGAACACCGAAAATGCATTGAGCGGTGGTCAAAACCCCTCGACACATGAAGGTAGCCATCTATGTGTCAATATGGTCAAGTCTCATATTGAAGTAGCCACTCAATCTCATGATTATGGTTCTTCACAGGCTGTTGTAGTCCAGACTCTCCTCCTCCTCTGGAAACACCCTTGAAGATTGAAAATCCAAGACCCCCAACTCATATTCTGAAAGGAGTACTTAAACGCTCTACCCACAATCCTAATGCAAGAGCTTCCCATAATTATTTGATTGTCAAAGATATGGGTCAAACCCCTTGTGCGATGTTGGATTTGGAGGTTCTCAAGAAATGTTCTTCATAGAGGAGTGCCTTGTTATATACTCTAGGATATCTAGACCCATGTGGCTTGAAGGTTATTAAGTTTGACTTCACGGATGTTAAGCCTCACTTACCTTACCACGTGGCCTTTCAAATCCATGTGGATTACACGAAAATTACCATCAAATGCATTGTAATTGATGAAGGTGCTGTGACATACGTGATGTCCCTAACCTATTGTAAATCCATTGGCTCTCTGAATATCTCTCAATCTATGACTATGTTGACAACTTTTGATGGGAGTTCATTCCGACCCCATGGAATTCTTCCCACTTTTCCAGTCTAGTTAGGTGGAAAGACAGTGGAGGTTGATGTTGAAGTGGTTGATGAGCCTCTCAACTATAATTTACTACTAGGGAATAATTATACTTATTCCATGAAGATATTCGTGTCATCCATTTTCCACACTTTATGGTTTCATCACGAAGGGAAAATAATCACGATTGATTAGTTTTCCTTTGCACATGCTAGTCCTAGTGCATCAGTTGGACCTTCGGTCCCTGTGATCGACATTTCTCAGCTAGAAACTAAGAATGTTGGTCTTGGAATGTATTCCTCTCTCACGAGTACATTTGATTTCATGGAACTAATTCATCACATTCATGCCATTTCCAGTGAGTCTTCGTCATCAATGAGGTTCGTTCCTTTCCATACTTTGTATTTCAATGACCCTTGTGTTAGAAAAATAGGATTGTGGAGCAATAAAATAAAATAAATGCAGAAATAAAACACAGAAAATACAAAATACAATAGAGACACAGATATACGTGGTTCACCCAGTGTGGGCTACGTCCACTAGAGAAATTTCCAAGTCCTTCCTTTATTATTATCCAGCAAATGAAGGGATACAACCTACAACAAACCCATTGTAACTTCCTCTTCTTTCTGTCACAGTCTCCTATCTCAGAATACAATATTCACCATAATGCATAGCCGCAATACATTTCCCTCATAACAGAGGGTTTCCTTCTAGGGAAAAAACCCTAACATAATTTCTACTGTTAGATCTGTGACCTTATAATGAATGATTCATATTTAAAATGAAAGAGTGGAAGAGTGTACATTCTTCTGGGGTGTAAATTCTTCATGGGGTATAAACATGACTAAAAAAAAGACCTCTGAATCAGGAAGATAATCAGGCTCCACAACCAACAATCTCCCACTTGGATACTAATATCAACAACCCCACCGCTGTTGTATATGCTGGAAGCTAAACCTTCTTGGACCAGGCAAATTTATCATCTTCATATTCATTCTTGAAGACCAGCTAAAACTGAGCAAGAACTTAGTTTCTCCCCGGTTACTCCCTTTGTTAACATGTTTGTAGGATTTTGGCTAGTGTGTATCTTTTCCAACTTCAAATGTCCATCTTCCAAGGTGGATCGTATGAAGTGGTACCTCAATTGTATATGCTTAGCATTCGAATGGAAGGATGTTTTATTTGCAAGATGAAGGGAACCTTCATTGTCACAATGCAACCTACTATTCTCTTGCTTCTTTCTCAATTCCTCCATAAAACCTCTGTAACCAAATCATCTCTTTACTACCCTCTGTAGAAACAACATACTCTGACTCTATTGTTGACAGTGCAACAACCTTTTGCAAATTCAAAATCCAACTTATTGTTGTTCCACCTATAGTAAAAGAATACCCCGTGGTTCTCCTCCTGCTGTCTTTATCACCTGCCATATATGAATTAACATATCCCTGTAGAAAAGTGTTTGAACCTCCAAACCATAATGCATGAGTAGAAGTACCTCTCAAATACCTGAGAATCCACTTTAGTGCCTCCCAATGTTCTTTACCTGGATTGTTCATATACCTGCTCAAAACTCCAACTGCATGTGCAATATCTGATCTTGTGCAAACCATTGCATACATCAAGATGCCAACTACTGATGAATAAGGGACCCTATACATGTATTCTATCTCCTCCTATGTCTTGGGACACATTTCCTTAGTTAATTTGAAATGGTTGGCTAAAGGTGTACTAACTGGTTTTTCATTTTGTATTATAAACCTCTCCAACACCTTCTCTATGTACTCACCCTGAGACAATGTCAATTTGCAATTTTTCTTGTCTCTTGTTATTATCATACCAACGATTTTCTTTGCATCACCCAAATCCTTCATTGCAAATGAATTAGATAATTTCTTCTTGAGCACATTTATATCCTGCATATTAGACCCTGCAACAATAATGTCATCTACATACAATAGCAAGATAATATAGCTTCCATTTTCTAGCTTTTTGAAATAAACACAATAATCAGAATGCCATCTACTATAACCCTGTTCTGTCATAAACCAGTCAAACTTCAAATACCACTACCTTGGAGTTTGCTTTAGGCCATACATTCTCTTCTTCAACGTGCATACCAAATTCTCCTTCCCTTTGACCTCATACCCCAGTGGATGCTGCATATAAATCTCTTCCTCCAAATCCCCATGGATAAAGTTGTTTTAACATCTAATTGTTCAAGATGCAAATATTCTATTGCCACAAGACTTAAAATAGTCCTAATTGAAGTCATTTTAACAACATGAGAAAATATTTCATCAAAATCTATACCTTTATTTTGTGAAAACCCCTTTACAACAAGTCTAGCCTTGTACCTCTTTATTCCTCCATCTTATTCCTTCAACTTGTAAACCCATTTATTCTGCAATGATCTTTTTCCTATAGGCAATTGAACCAAGTCCCAAGTATGGTTATTTACCAAGGAATCCATTTCCTCTTTCATGCCTTGCTCCCATTTCTTTTTTGTGTCTACTTGCATTGCCTCTTCATAACATTTTAGTTCACCAGAATCAATTAACAATAAATAATACAATGAAGGAGAGTATCGTTCATGGGGTATACTTAACCTGGTATATTTTCTAAAAACACTTGCAAGTGTTTGAGGTACCTGATTCTCCCGTTGTTGTACATTTTGATTTTATGGTTCCTTTGGAATTTCTTTTTCAGTGATCTCATCAAGCACTGTGTATTCTTATTTTTCTTTTTCCTGTTTCTTTCCCTGCAACTGATCTTTGTACATGACCTTCTCATTGAATATGTTAAGGTCCTAACCCGCACATAGGTAAATCAATGTATTCAGATGTAATAAAGGTCAATATTAATGAGACCTTTCAATAAAATAGAATAAGGC
>ML807191.1:189809-201830 GCA_009831015.1 Picea engelmannii
ACACACACACACACACACACACACACACACACACACACACACACACACACACACATATATATATATATATCACTATAGATTATGCATTTAATATTTGCGCAACTATAATCCATACCATGGAGGAAAATAAGCATATTCGATACTGACTTTGAATTAATGAATTACTCCCTCAGATTTGTATGCAAGATATTTTACAGAATGAGTCCTATCCATAAGACATTCCACATGTGATAGCATTAAGGACAAAGACAATTGAACTAACCGGTTGGGTGCTTGCTACTCATTCTTGTTGTTACCCATTCATCAAAACTAAACCTCAAACTAACATTGGCATGAGGGATAATGGACTTGAGGTTCCATATAGGACTCTAACTAAACTATAACTAATCGGATGTTACAGTGTTCCTTGTCGGATAGTATGCGACTGTCATGGAGTAAATGAATCCTACGAACGACATTTATGGTGGCCTGTCAGTCGCCCCCTTGGAATCGTCGCTTGTTTACTATATCCAATGAAAAATTACCACGGTGCCCTAATCACATGGGATGGGTACAACTTTGCGTTAATTCCATCAAGATTAGCTTATGGGAACTTTCCAAGTCTATTATTCACTTGTCCTCTCATCTCTGTGTAGTTTTTCCCTTTGTTCACCGTGAAAACCCTACTTCAATCTTTCATGGTTACATGACCAACATTCTGGCAGAGTCAGGTTCGCTCGGTTAGAGGAGAGCATGGCGGACTTCATCCTTAGAACGCTATCATGAGGTAAATCTTCTCTGACTGTTTAAATCCAAGATTTTGAGTTTAAGAAATATTTATTGTGTGTAATAGTTTTCCAGGAAACAAAATTGTTAGAGTGGTTGACTTGTTTCCCACGTCTGGAAAGAGTTATTTCTTCTTGGGAAAATACATTCATCCGGTAGCGTTTGGTGTTTGTTTTGGTTTAGACTTATCCTTCATACTATTGTTAGGGCTCTGTGTGATTACAACTTACTGTCTGATATATGTTGCTTAATCCTAGTTCCTCAAACCTTATGGCCTCGAGGCAAAACAAAGCATGTGCTTGAGCCCATTAGAAATTCTATTATTCTGGTAAAGCTCCATAACAATTCAGGGTTTTTTACTGTAAGCGTTGGGGATTTCTCAGGTTTTTTGTCTTAGTCGGGAACTGGGTTTTCCATTGTGGGGAGGAATATTTCCATTATGAATTTCATGTCATTGAATCTTTCCCTTTCGTGGTAGATATTCCGACATAGGGAAACTCTGTAGATGTTTAGTGATACCCTCGTTCTGTTACTTTCGTGTACATTTATTTTTTGGCATGTCCAATTGAGTTCGTCCCCTTCAGGTTGTAAAAAATTTCCTTCATCTACATTTTTTCCCTACTCTGTGATGCATTTGTACTGGCATGAATACAGTTTTACGTTTATCGTTGTTTAGCTTTGTTTCAGGCCTTTGGGATCTGGCCGAAGAATTGCCTTGTCTGTTACTCTTAAAGATTTGAATGTCTTAATATACTTTTATTAAATCGTACCCAGGAAGAGTTTAAACTTATTTAGATTTCTTTTATTTCAAGGAGGTTTTTGGCTAAAATGTGAATGAACTTGTAACCTCATTCTATGGCCCAATGAGCAAGTCCTGTGGTCCCACATTGACAGTGTACATTCTTCATTATATATTTTAATTGTTGTATGATTATTCTGTTTTCTGAAATATTTCTTAAAGTTTTTTTTTCTAAAGCTAATGATGGGCCTCTTTTGACTACAAGGGTACCCATCAGGCAGTCCTTGGCCCCTCCACCCCCTTCGGGTTTTTGGATACCATTTCTGAAGAATGCGCAGAGGAAGGATGGATTTTACTATAGACCCCAAGTTAAGTACAATCTGAAACTTTCCTGCGTTTGTCTCTTTTATAATTAATTTATCCCGATAATTTAATTCTATGCTCCGCATAAGAATTTCTATTGCTTATTGTTAAATACTAAATGAAATTTTCCTGGTCTTCTTATAGGATTGGTACATATGAAAACTTTGGATTTTTGGACATCTGCTCACGCAAAAGGTACTCAGGTTCCTTTTATAGTATTCTCGGGGTTTACACTATCAGGTTCTAGCAATGAAGATTACAGTTCCAACCTAGAATTATCATTATTGTGGAAAGTTCAGTCCATATTCCTGTAGTGGATGATTAATAAGTGAATTTAGTTGTATAACGATACTTTACTGTTGGAAGAACATAAACGCAGTACTTGTGTATGGTTGTATACACCTTTGATTTTCTGGGTTTATTTGGGATATGTAATAAGTTTTCATACTGAGTCACAGGATTCCTCTCCTGCGCACTTGCAATGAAACAATATTTTGTAAAACAATAAAGATTCTTACCTATTTATTCTAGGCATAGAGTTACTCAGATCTTCTATTCTTTTGTTAAAAAGTGAAGTGCCTATTGTTATGAAAAGAACAGACTCCTGTTATGATTATTGCGACATCTAACTAAACATGCATTTCCTTTATGTCATCGAAATTCTATTTCATATGTAGTAGGATTTTTAGGTGGATCTGAAACCTTGTACAGACAACTATACACTTATATGCATATGTATATTTATATAAATACAATAAATTCCTATTTTATATATTCATTCTATCTTTAATTTCGTTTGCACAGTTTCTTTTGCATAACTACTTGGAACAATTTGTATATTTAAACTATAATATATATATATATATATATATATATATATATATATATATAGTCATTCTTATTGTAGGAAAATCAATTCAAGTATGTAATAACGTTTGTACAGTTTGATTGTCCTCATTGTTTTTGCAGCTCGTGTATTTAATCTATAACAATAATATATAAAGTATAACTCTAGACTTTCACACTAATTTCCAGAGTTATCCTTACTCAATGAGTACAATGAAACTGTAAGGATTATACTATATATTACTTCATTCTGATAGTATATAAACCAATAGAATAGTTTTCCCGGAATTAAAAGGGGTGGCCTAAAAAGATATGTCTATAGTTGGCCAGAATTAAAAGGGGTGGCCAATAGAACAGTTTTCCCAGATTTACTTTCCAAATTTCTTTAGCGTTTTCACAGTCTATAGTTCACTACAAAAACTGAATATCTAGTTGTATAAGAATCGCATATCTGGTAGGGAATGCTAGCATAATAAATGACTAATATTCTATTTAACACAGAGGTATCTTCTAAGAATGCCCATGTTTAAATTAATTCCCATCCAATATGCATAGAAAGTTTTACTTAATTTCTATAATTAAATTGTAGGGTTTATCCTACAACTCACCCCATTCCAACAGAAATTAATAAACAGAGCAATTCATCCAAATTTAAACCAATGCATTCTACCAGCCAGTAATTTAAATAACACGTGACCAGAGAAAAAGTAGATAGACATATCTAAAAAACTGTTGAACAACAAATGGAACAACCAAGTTCCTCCCAACCTTAGAAAAAAACAACCAATTTACTTGTCCCTTTCACCCCTTAGACTGACCATGAATCCATGAGGGAGAACTCCATAACTCCTCCTCAACAATATTCCTTCAGTTTCAGAAACTTCTCCTTACCTCACACTCAGAAAGAAGTGTTCATAACAACAAGGGATAATTATTTTTCCCTAGCATACTAGGCAGCATCTTGCCTCCTCCCATATGCTATATATCCAAAAGCAATTGTGCCTAGGTCTTTTTCCCCTTGGGAATTTTCACAGCTTTCCAAATCCATGAATTTTAGGGGCTGCCAATGGCCAAATACTTGATTTTCCACTTGTAACATTCATCCCTGAGGTAGTTCCAACATGTTCCCCACTCATGGAGTCATGGTCAGTTGATTTTAACCTGGTTGTTCCATTTGTCCATCAACAATAAATATAAAAAAAATTGTTTCTTACAAGTGTCATAGTCAAAGAGTTAGTTGGGTCAAATCAGATCTTTTCCCAATAGTCATAATCATTATTTACAATTAACTAAATTCGAAATTGGGAATTTCCATAAATGGCAATAATTTTCCAATTTCGAATTTACCAAAAACAAATATAAATTCCTAAGCATTTTCAGCCTTAAAAATGATTTATTTTTGGGGATGTTACAGTCATGTAAGAAAGCATCATTATGTTTCCTCATATCCACACAAATCCTTATCCCCCCTTATTTCTTTTTTTAGACTACCATAGGACTTATCCATTCATATTCCTCTATTGGTTCTATGATACCAACTTCCAACATTCTGTCAATTTCTGCTTTCACTTTTTTCTTATACACTGGATTCATTCTGTAGGGTCTCTTCCTGGCAGGTCTAGCATTAGGTTTGAGGGGTATCTTCATCTCACCTAGTTCTCCTATGATGCCTTTCATATATTTAAATTTCATTGGAAATGGGTCATTGTACTCGCACAATAAATTTGTTATTCTTTCTATTGTTTTCTCATCCTAATAGTCTCCAATACTTGTCATTTTAGTATTGGCATTGCTCCCAATGTTGACTTTATTAACTTTGATTGGTGCAACAAATACTTATAAATCCAGAGATGGACCTTCCACCTCTCTATCTCCTTTAATTTTTGTAATATGAATATTGCACGGATCATCTTCATCTGGTGCTTCCTCTACAACATAATAGCATGAGAGTAACTCTTTGACTGTTTGTCTGTTTTGTTGATGATATCCTGTCATGATTTCAACTTCTGGCTCATTTATAAATATCATTCCATGTATCAACTTCAACTCTGAATCCATGTTGGGGTTCTCATGTTCAAATGAGAAGGTTACTACAAAACTTTGTTGTAAGCCTGCCAATTCTGTAGTGCCTCTGCGCATCTCCTGGTCTATATACTAGTTCCATGGGATTCCTTCCAATGTATGGATAAAGTGATGAGGTCATTCCTATGGTGGTGTCATCCTCTAGTGTGCATTTCACTTCTCCAAGTGTTCAACTGGTGGTCCCTGTGCATCATACCTTTGCATTTTATTGCTCCCCTGCTCTGTACCAAATCTAATGCGCAGTAATCGTTTACACTGATAGCAGTCCTGAATGGTTTCTTTGTGTGCACCCCACCATCTTGAAGGTGTGTCATTGAGTGAAATATATAGGGATAAGAGAGTGTTATTTTCTAACACTTTGTATTCATATTTTATCAGAAATTCCTCTAAGTCATTTAACCCATGAAAACTGAGAGGTTCCCTTATCTTTGTACCCACCCATCTTACTATGTGGTCTATTCTTGTGCACCTTCTTATTGAAACTTCATGTAATCTCTGTTGTCAATTCTCCAAACATCTATTTGAGTCAAAATCACATGATGTGATGCTTCTCCAATTGAGTACCCCATCTACAATTGAGTTAACATAATCCTCTTCTCGCATGGTGGTTCTATACAACTAGTTTATTTCCTCCAGATCCAAACTAGTGGTCTCTACAAACCATTCTCCTTCTGAAGGATCCAATGGTGCAATGAATCTATATTCACCTTATTCAAAATTCATTTTCCTTTTCTTCATGTTGATTATATCCTGGTTATCAAATCCCCAATCCAGTCCAAGCAATGTTGGGTAAGGTGTTGTACCATCTACTATCTCTATTACTTCAAAATCTATCATAGTGCACACTCCATCCAAATCTATTGTCACACCTTTAAGACTTCCAATTGGTAGCACTCTGTGTTGATTTGATAATTTTAACTGGACAGTTGAATAGCCTAGTGTGGGTTGTCCCATACACTACCATGTATTCTTATGTAAAATGTTTACTTCAGAGCCTAAATCCAATATAATATCACCCATATTAAAATCCCCAACGTTGGCATTCAGTCTGAATTATCTTCTTCTCCTTATTCTTGTATGGAGATGATTGACTGTTTTCTATTCTAACTTTCCTTCCTCCTCTATGTTACATATTTCTAGCATATTTTTTAAAACCTTAATAGATTATAGGTCATTCAATACCTTAACATAGGATTGCAGAAAAAGTATTTATGGTACTTACTTGTTCTAAAGTTTGTCCTTTACTGGTATGGTATATTAGGGAGGGCATCTCGTACATTGGTGAGTTCTGAGTTTGTTTCACAGTTGATGTAAACGCAAAAGTTTTCTTAAGAAACTCATGTTTGGCCTCCTTGAATGTTTCCTTTTATTTCCATGCATCAAATTGCTTATGTGATTCAGTATTATTCTTAACCTATTGGTGTTACGCTAGATCTTGTTTTACTATGTCAGATCCTATCTTGGATCCTCCTCGAGTGACTATATTGATGTTTCTCCCATCATCCCTGGCTTCTGCAGAGATCCACTAGATGTTTAGGTTGTTCTGGCTCCTTTTTTCTTGGATCTTCCCCAAGAGTGTCAGACAATATTTTGTGTCATGATCTGCTTCGCAACAGTACATACATGTCACTGGTAGAAGCAGACATTAATTTGCATAATATCCTAGTTGTTGGAAGTTTTATCACACTAATGGTCCTCTACCTCGTCCAAATCCTCCTCTTCCTTGTCTTCCACCTCTATATCCACCCCGATCTCCTCGCAGTGCATTGTACTGAGGTACATGATTATACTGCATGTGGTTATACTGTGGTCGCACTTTATGATAATGTTGTTGTGCATCATTGTATGGTGGTGGTACCTGGTTTAATTGAGGTGTATCTTTTTCTTTCATAGTTTCTTCTTGAACCCTATAAGTATCTGAAGTTATTTCTCTCATCATCTCCATCGTCCTATAATCCTTATGATCATGAACCACTGACTTGCAAAAATTGCAACATGAACTTTTGGGTACTATCGTATACTTCATGCATTATTGGGAAGTGATATGGATCATTCCCGCGTGTTTTAAAAATATCGCACCATGGTCCTCATGTTGGAAAAGGATTTGGTACTCTTGTTGCCATATACTGCGCAAAAGTTGGACATTTGTTCTTGTGATGTCATTTTTTCCTGTATGTGATACACCAAACAACTTCTCTTTTCTCTTTTCCCTTATTCTGGTTAAGTTGAAATGTTAGGTTCTTCAAATCCTCCTTTAAATCCTCTATTATTGGATATTTCTTCTAATATTGGTTCTCTTCCAGTTGTAAGGTTACTTGCAGAGCCTCTACTTTAGTTTGGAACTTTTGTTACCTTAATGGATATTTCAAATGTGGTAATAATCAGTTCACAAATAAATGCCTATGTTGCATGTCAGTCATTTCATATTTCAAATTACCTTTCAAACGTTTAAACCTCTGATCAATCTCCCAAACAGAATCACCTGGTTTTTTTCATGATCTCAATCATTTCATTCATATACTGGTCCTCTGATCTAGGCTTATGAAATTATTTTATCGATAGTTTTTTCGCATCTGCAATAGTCCTTGTTACTCTTAGTGGATTGTTTACATCTAGGCTCTTGTATCAGTCCAGTGCGCGATCTCTTAGCATGATAGATAACTGCACGAGCTTTGTATCCTCATATGTGATCTACTTTTCTTCCCATATCTTCTCACATATGAATAATTTATTTTCAAGGTCCTTTGATGCCTCTCCTCGAAATTCTGGTAATCTAATTATGGGATCATGTCCTTTCATTTTGAGCTATGTTGAACTACTCCCTCTACGTGATGTAGATATTTAACCATTACTTCCTAAACTGGCTCCTCCAATTGATGATCCTTGCTTGGATTCATTTACTGTTGTATTTATTCCACTAAAATTCAGCTGTATAAACATTGGTTTTATTTTTGGTGTGTTAGTCACACAAGGGTTTGTAGGTTCCACACTGACGGTGATCTAGATTGGATTTATGCCTTCTGTTCCTACCTTTGGACCTCCTGATTTGCTTTCATATATTGCACACTGGATTTCCTCAATCTGCTCCACATCCCAAAGATCCTCTACCTCTTCTTCATCACTTGCCAAGCCCTCTCTATCAGTTATGGCTCTCTTCTTGTTATTCATCTTATATTGGTAGGGTGCTCCACTACGTGTCTTTCCAACTTTTTCCATTATCTTATTTATATGTTCTTCCTCCATCATTATTGGTTCCATGGCCTCCTTATTCTTTCTCTTATCCATCTCTTCCTCCATTCCTTAGCCTCATGTCACTGCTTCCCCCTTTCCCTCATGCACATAGGGAAGTTTAGATTTATGATTCCATAGTCATCACACCGTTGTTATACAATAAAATCTTGATTTAAGTATATAGCAATCTGATGTACCTACCTCTGGATCCTTTTGGAAAATCCTGCTCTATTGTGTTGTAAGACTTTGCGGTATCTACTATAAATTCATTGATAAAGCCTGCAACAATACTATCTAAACAGAAAATCTACTATGCGCGTAAATTTGTTGTTAACTTGTTGTAACTATGTGATCTCCACAGGATTCCACTGTAGTTGTCTAATTTGATTTGTTGGGTGATTTTATTTTAACCTCAATAATCACTATTGCAACAAATGTGGGAAATCATAGAAAATAACCTCTTCAAGTCACTGAACACATATTTTTCCAGATATTTGCGCGGTGTTAACTTAGGGTTTATGTTATCCTTCTGTGCAAACTCAAGTTCCTTTTTTTTCAACCATCTTTCGATCTCTACCTTCATTGGATTCCATGGCCTAAACATTCCCTTCTATACTTTCATTCTCTGCACGTTTCTTCCACGGATATCGTCCACTCAATCCTATGTAGTTCAAGCCGACAACAGAACCATTTTTTGGTTATATCTCTCACTTCTACTTCTTGGGATGACCCAGGTTTGTATCTCAACGGATTTCCAACAAAACCCTCTAAAACTATTGGCCCTCCTAGTAAACCAAAAGGAAACACTGCACACAGAGTGCACCACATAGTATCACTAGAGATAGATTTATGGGTGACTGCAATGCTCAAGTTCTTTCCGTCTAGGAATGAGTGGGGATCTGGGGGTGTATTCTATCTTCTTCATTCATTAATATTGTTATTCATTCAAGTATTTCTAGGATTCATTCATCTTTAGGCTCATGCATGCATTCTAATACATCTAGTTAGTCATTCATTCATAAGATAACCATTAACATGAAGTAAGAATTCAATAAACATCACATATAACACAGGTTTTACCATGGTTCACCCCCTCCTGGGCTACACCCACAAATATTTGGCTTCTCTGCTCTTTCATTTAGTATGCTACAAAAGATAGTGATGCGTGCATTACATCTTCAATCATACAATCATGAAGAGGTTCAGGAACCTTTGTGAGGCTAACTAGATCATACTAGGCTCCTCAGCCTGTGACTTAATCCTCCAAATATATCTTTCTTGATTCTTGTACAACCTTATTACAATCATAATAACCATCATCAACTCTCTGAACACTTTTGAACCCGTAGCCTAGACCTCCTAGGTTCTTATTTATAATATTTTACAGGATTATAGCCGTTATGATATTTATCAAAAACCCTAACCTTATCATGGTTAGGTTTTTTTTCCTTCTCTCCACATTGCTTCTCCTCTTGCATGTTTCTTTTCCTCTTGCATTCTTCTTTTCCTCTTGCATGCTACTTTTCCTGCTAGTTTTTCTTCTCAAAAAATAGGCCCACGCCCAACAGTTTCATGACCACCTAAAAACACTACCAAGATATATGAGAAGCACCATAACACTTATAGAATAAATAAATTAATTCATGATTACAAACAAATATTTCTCAAATAAGAAACAAAAGGGTTCACCTTGGAAACAACTATAAACATGGGTAGGGGAACTATTTACTAAAGAATAAATAATATATTTGGCTATAGAAGCCTATCAACTTGACCTCGATTTCAATTTACTTAAGTTGTACTTTTATAACCCCACAAATAGACTAAAAAAGAATCATATGAAGGAAATTTTTGGCTAGAGAAGATGACCATACTAGGAAGAGTAATTGAGAAGAGTACAAATATCAAGAAATCAAGGGATATAAAATAAATTTTTATATATATTTAATGAAGAAATTCACTCTTAGTCAGTTTATGTCAACTCACGCCTTTTTCCAATGTCATGCCAGTGTCGAGAAGTTTCTCGATGAGACGTGCGCTCTGCAACCCGGACTAGGTTTTCAGCATTTTCAGCTGCACTGTTACATTTCCAGCCCCATTAGGGATCATGAATCAGAAGGAAGGAGGGCCAAATGGTGCCTCCTACATCCAGGCCACTGCGAATGAAAATACTGGAGGAGGGTTCAAACGGCTAAACTTTGAGCCTCCGCCAGATTTGCGGGCAACACTCATGACGGAAGGAACTTTCAAGGACCGGGAGATGGACATCGATCCAGAGAATGCAGCTATATTTTATTCAACGTCGACCCCCTGGCTACTCGAAAAATGCATTCCACAAGCACCACAAGGCCCGAAGTACATTGTCAATTCACTGTGCATAGAAGAGAAAAAGCAATATATGAGAGACCATGCCCTAGTAGGGAAATTCATAGGGCTATGGCCATCAGAGCGGGATCTAATCAAATGGATACAATACTGGTGGAAGCTAAAAGGACACTATGAATTACAATTGGGCTCCAAGGGCTTCTTCACAATCATATTGCACAACCTCGAGGACCGCAATCGCATCTTCGATGGAGGACCTTACTTCTATAACTCAGTAGGACTCTTCTTAAGATTTTGGACTGAGAAGTTTAGCCCTGAAAAGGAAGATTTTGCTCATGCACCAGTGTGGATCAGACTGTACTCTCTCCCCCAGAAATTCTGGCTGGAAGAGGTCTTGGCTGGTATAGGCAATACCATTGGAATATATGTTAAGTCTTCAGAAGCCACCAAACAGAGGCGATACAACTCTTATGCGTGCATCTGCGTATACCTGAATATAGCTAAACCACTGTCGGGAACCATAATCCTTGAATACCAGGATGAATATTGGACCCAAACCATTGACTACGAACACATTCCTTTCAGGTGCAAGAAATGCCATGAACATGGCCATCTGTTCAGAGAATTCCCCATCAATGCGGCTCACAAAGAAGGGAACCCAGAAAGAAGAAAAGACAAGGACGGCTTCACGCAACCAGTAGGGAAAAGAAGACAAGCAGGACGAAAGCAGCAAAGCCAAGTAAGTAAATATCCCTCCACTAGTAATAAATTTGCAATATTACAAGATCAACCAGAGAACCTCTCAACCCTTGTAAATCCCAATGAACTCCACGCGGATAATCCCTCCCAGTCTGGGGGACAAGGGGAAGAATGTCCACCACAGGGGAAGGAAGATAATCATCCCCCCTTAAACATGGCAGGGGATCAACAAGATCTCCTAGAGATAGAGGATGGTGACACTGATATGGAACTAGAAGAGTAAGAATTTGTTGGGGTGGACCTGGAACACCTCAAACACGCCTATAGGCATCAGAAACTGTACACTATTCCTCGGGACCAATTACGAAAAATGCATAAGGTCTTTCTCAATTCCTCAGCTAGCTCCTCATCTCGGTCCAGCAAAGGTTTGGGGATACAGAGCAGTCAATCAAAGAACCAGAGTAAAACTCAGAAGGATGAAAAGAAAAGTGGAAGGAAGTCTACCAATAAGCTCATACAGGAAATAGGTCATTTCATGTTAAATTCAGGGAAAATTCACCTCATTTCAGACAACTTTCCCCCCCTCCCCATCCCCCCATCATCATGAATATTATCTCTTGGAATATTAGAGGTCTCAATGGACGTAGCAAGCAAAAACTGCTACGGAATCTAATCTTTGTGGAGAAACCAGACATAGTATTACTATAGGAAACAAAATGTTCAACTGAAGACATCGATAGGCTACTTCCCTATTGTTGGAAGCAAGGGGAAGCAATGTTAACTGTAGCAATAGGCACAATTGGAGGATTGGCTATCATATGGAATCCCAACTCAGTGCTGCTGGAAAATTTTATTACTACCAAATGGTCTATCATGGCATATTACAGACTTATAGGCTCCAACAAGCCCGGACACCTAACCAATGTCTATGGCCCAGCCAACCCAAGGGACAAGCAAGCCTTCCTTAGGAA
>ML807191.1:201880-222131 GCA_009831015.1 Picea engelmannii
TTAGGAACCATTGTATTTTTACCTTGTCCTCCCGGATATAAGGCATGAATCTCGGTAATTCCAGGAATTTGTTTATCAGGTCATCCATAGCCATTTGACTGAGTTGTAGCTCATAAAATTCTTTAGTTTTTATTTCATAGTAACTTTCAGATAAATACTGTTTCTTAAAGTAATTCTTAAAATCTGACCATTCCATCTATTTTTCCTTTAGGCCCTTGGCCAGCTTCAGGTCCTACCACCATATGCTAGATTTTCCTTTAAAATCATAGATGGCCATTCTGACCTTCATATTGCTGGAATAGTTGTATATCTGGAAATACTTTTGTATGTCTAATAATCATGCTTCAACTTCCTCCCCTGTTTCGGATTCCTCATCAAAGGTAGATGGTTTGGTTTTCTTAAACTCTCCCTCAAGGTGGTCTACCTGTTTCCTTTTTCTTCCTGTTTTTGTTTTATCTTTGGTTGAAGGTGTACCCTCGGACGAGTTGTCCCCTTTTTCTACTTTAGGGCCATAATTTTTGGAGGCCCTTTTACTGACCTCTTCTTCTTGTTTATCATCCTTTGGGCTCTTCTTTGTCACTATACTACGTATCAGAACTTCATTTGTTTCTTGTTGTTCTTTTTTCAGTTTTTCATTGTCTTCTTTGAAAACTTGCAGCTCCATAATGAGATTTCTCATAGTTTCCAGAACTTCAGTAGGTAATATTCCATCACTGTTCTTCCTATGATCTTCAGAAGGCCTTTTCTCAGGATTCTCCTTGAGTCTAATCTCTGCTTCATCCTGTGTTGCCATGATCAAAACCAAAAAAAAAAAAAAAATTGTTTGTAACGGTAATAGTTTTGTTAGTTTTACATGAATAGAAAAATATGTGCTAAGCAAATGGTTTGGACCTGTTTAAGGTCCAAGTGTTGTAACCTTTGCTCTTATACCATATGTAATGAACCCCATATTTACCCCCCCAAAAAAATTCTACTAGGGTCATTATTCAATAATTTAATTTCCTCTCTAATACTTCTTAATGATACTATGTTGTGTGTTAATACTACTGCTCTTTGTACCCATTACATTTTCCATATTCTTGACTATCTAAATGAAAGACTCTAAGTGAATATATTAAATACATGTAAATATATTCACCATAGAGTAGATATTAAATTGCGCAAGCTATATTCATGCTATGGAAACATTAACTATATATATATATATATATATATATATATATATATATATATATATATATATATATTTCACTATAGATTATGCATTTAATATTTGCGCAACTATAATCCATACCATGGAGGAAAATAAGCATATTCGATATTGACTTTGAATTAATGAATTACTCCCTCAGATTTGTATGCAAGATATTTTACAGAATGAGTCCTATCCATAAGACATTCCACATGTGATAGCATTAAGGACAAAGACAATTGAACTAACCGGTTGGGTGCTTGCTACTCGTTCTTGGTTGTTACCCATTCATCAAAACTAAACCTCAAACTAACATTGGCATGAGGGATAATGGACTTGAGGTTCCATATAGGACTCTAACTAAACTATAATTGATCGGATGTTACAGTGTTCCTTGTCGGATAGTATGCGACTGTCATGGAGTAAATGAATCCTACCAACGACATTTATGGTGGCTTGTCAGTCGCCCCCTTGGAATCGTCGCTTGTTTACTGTATCCAATGAAAAATTACCACGGTGCCCTAATCACATGGGATGGGTACAACTTTGCGTTAATTCCATCAAGATTAGCTTATGGGAACTTTCCAAGTCTATTATTCACTTGTCCTCTCGGCTCTGTGCAGTTTTTCCCTTTGTTCACCGTGAAAACCCTACTTCAATCTTTCATGGTTACATGACCAACATTCTGGCAGAGTCAGGTTCGCTCGGTTAGAGGAGAGCATGGCGGACTTCATCCTTAGAACGCTATCATGAGGTAAAGCTTCTCTGACTGTTTAAATCCAAGATTTTGATTTTAAGAAATATTTATTGTGTGTAATAGTTTTCCAGGAAACAAAATTGTTAGAGTGATTGACTTGTTTCCCACGTCTGGAAAGAGTTATTTCTTCTTGGGAAAATACATTCATCCGGTAGCGTTTGGTGTTTGTTTTGGTTTAGACTTATCCTTCATACTACTATTAGGGCTCTGTGTGATTACAACTTACTGTCTGATATATGTTGCTTAATCCTAGTTCCTCAAACCTTATGGCCTCGAGGCAGAACAAAGCATGTGCTTGAGCCCATTAGAAATTCTATTATTCTGGTAAAGCTCCATAACAATTCAGGGTTTTTTACTGTAAGCGTTGGGGATTTCTCAGGTTTTCTGTCTTAGTCGGGAACTGGGTTTTCCATTGTGGGGAGGAATATTTCCATTATGAATTTCATGTCATTGAATCTTTCCCTTTCGTGGTAGATATTCCTACATAGGGAAACTCTGTAGATGTTTAGTGATACCCTCGTTCTGTTACTTTCGTGTACATTTATTTTTTGGCATGTCCAATTGAGTTCGTCCCCTTCAGGTTGTAAAAAATTTCCTTCATCTACATTTTTTCCCTACTCTGTGATGCATTTGTACCGGCATGAATACAGTTTTACGTTTATCGTTTTTTAGCTTTGTTTCGGGCCTTTGGGATCTGGCCGAAGAATTGCCTTGTCTGTTACTCTTAAAGATTTGAATGTCTTAATATACTTTTATTAAATTGTACCCAGGAAGAGTTTAAACCTATTTAGATTTCTTTTATTTCAAGGAGGTTTTTGGCTAAAATGTGAATGAACTTGTAACCTCATTCTATGGCCCAATGGGCAAGTCCTGTGGTCCCACATTGACAGTGTACATTCTTCATTATATATTTTAATTGTTGTATGATTATTCTGTTTTCTGAAATATTTCTTAAAGTTTTTTTTTCTAAAGCTAATGATGGGCCTCTTTTGACTACAAGGGTACCCATCAGGCGGTCCTTGGCCCCTCCACCCCCTTCAAGTTTGTGGATACCATTTCTTAAGAATGCGCAGAGGAAGGATGGATTTTACTATAGACCCCAAGTTAAGTACAATCCGAAACTTTCCTGCATTTGTCTCTTTTATAATTAATTTATCCCGATAATTTAATTCTATGCTCCGCATAAGAATTTCTATTGCTTATTGTTAAATACTAAATGAAATTTTCCTGGTCTTCTTACAGGATTGGTACATATGAAAACTTTGGATTTTTGGACATCTGCTCACGCAAAAGGTACTCAGGTTCCTTTTATAGTATTCTTGGGGTTTACACTATCAGGTTCTAGCAATGAAGATTACAGTTCCAACCCAGAATTATCATTATTGTGGAAAGTTCAGTCCAGATTCCTGTAGTGGATGATTAATAAGTGAATTTAGTTGTATAACGATACTTTACTGTTGGAAGAACATAAACGCAGTACTTTTGTATGGTTGTATACACCTTTGATTTTCTGGGTTTATTTGGGATATGTAATAAGTTTTCATACTGAGTCACAGGATTCCTCTCCTGCGCACTTGCAATGAAACAATATTTTGTAAAACAACAAAGATTGTTACCTATTTATTCTAGGCATAGAGTTACTCAGATCTTCTATTCTTTTGTTAAAAAGTGAAGTGCCTATTGTTATGAAAAGAACAGACTCCTGTTATGATTATTGCGACATCTAACTAAACATGCATTTCCTTTATGTCATCGAAATTCTATTTCATATGTAGTAGGATTTTTAGGTGGATCTGAAACCTTGTACAGACAACTATACACTTATATGCATATGTATATTTATATAAATACAATAAATTCCTATTTTATATATTCATTCTATCTTTAATTTCGTTTGCACAGTTTCTTTTGCATAACTACTTGGAACAATTTGTATATTTAAACTATAATATATATATATATATATATATATATATATATATATATATAGTCATTCTTATTGTAGGAAAATCAATTCAAGTATGTAATAACGTTTGTACAGTTTGATTGTCCTCATTGTTTTTGCAGCTCGTGTATTTAATCTATAACAATAATATATAAAGTATAACTCTAGACTTTCACACTAATTTCCAGAGTTATCCTTACTCAATGAGTACAATGAAACTGTAAGGATTATACTATATATTACTTCATTCTGATAGTATATAAACCAATAGAATAGTTTTCCCGGAATTAAAAGGGGTGGCCTAAAAAGATATGTCTATAGTTGGCCAGAATTAAAAGGGGTGGCCAATAGAACAGTTTTCCCAGATTTACTTTCCAAATTTCTTTAGCGTTTTCACAGTCTATAGTTCACTACAAAAACTGAATATCTAGTTGTATAAGAATCGCATATCTGGTAGGGAATGCTAGCATAATAAATGACTAATATTCTATTTAACACAGAGGTATCTTCTAAGAATGCCCATGTTTAAATTAATTCCCATCCAATATGCATAGAAAGTTTTACTTAATTTCTATAATTAAATTGTAGGGTTTATCCTACAACTCACCCCATTCCAACAGAAATTAATAAACAGAGCAATTCATCCAAATTTAAACCAATGCATTCTACCAGCCAGTAATTTAAATAACACGTGACCAGAGAAAAAGTAGATAGACATATCTAAAAAACTGTTGAACAACAAATGGAACAACCAAGTTCCTCCCAACCTTAGAAAAAAACAACCAATTTACTTGTCCCTTTCACCCCTTAGACTGACCATGAATCCATGAGGGAGAACTCCATAACTCCTCCTCAACAATATTCCTTCAGTTTCAGAAACTTCTCCTTACCTCACACTCAGAAAGAAGTGTTCATAACAACAAGGGATAATTATTTTTCCCTAGCATACTAGGCAGCATCTTGCCTCCTCCCATATGCTATATATCCAAAAGCAATTGTGCCTAGGTCTTTTTCCCCTTGGGAATTTTCACAGCTTTCCAAATCCATGAATTTTAGGGGCTGCCAATGGCCAAATACTTGATTTTCCACTTGTAACATTCATCCCTGAGGTAGTTCCAACATGTTCCCCACTCATGGAGTCATGGTCAGTTGATTTTAACCTGGTTGTTCCATTTGTCCATCAACAATAAATATAAAAAAAATTGTTTCTTACAAGTGTCATAGTCAAAGAGTTAGTTGGGTCAAATCAGATCTTTTCCCAATAGTCATAATCATTATTTACAATTAACTAAATTCGAAATTGGGAATTTCCATAAATGGCAATAATTTTCCAATTTCGAATTTACCAAAAACAAATATAAATTCCTAAGCATTTTCAGCCTTAAAAATGATTTATTTTTGGGGATGTTACAGTCATGTAAGAAAGCATCATTATGTTTCCTCATATCCACACAAATCCTTATCCCCCCTTATTTCTTTTTTTAGACTACCATAGGACTTATCCATTCATATTCCTCTATTGGTTCTATGATACCAACTTCCAACATTCTGTCAATTTCTGCTTTCACTTTTTTCTTATACACTGGATTCATTCTGTAGGGTCTCTTCCTGGCAGGTCTAGCATTAGGTTTGAGGGGTATCTTCATCTCACCTAGTTCTCCTATGATGCCTTTCATATATTTAAATTTCATTGGAAATGGGTCATTGTACTCGCACAATAAATTTGTTATTCTTTCTATTGTTTTCTCATCCTAATAGTCTCCAATACTTGTCATTTTAGTATTGGCATTGCTCCCAATGTTGACTTTATTAACTTTGATTGGTGCAACAAATACTTATAAATCCAGAGATGGACCTTCCACCTCTCTATCTCCTTTAATTTTTGTAATATGAATATTGCACGGATCATCTTCATCTGGTGCTTCCTCTACAACATAATAGCATGAGAGTAACTCTTTGACTGTTTGTCTGTTTTGTTGATGATATCCTGTCATGATTTCAACTTCTGGCTCATTTATAAATATCATTCCATGTATCAACTTCAACTCTGAATCCATGTTGGGGTTCTCATGTTCAAATGAGAAGGTTACTACAAAACTTTGTTGTAAGCCTGCCAATTCTGTAGTGCCTCTGCGCATCTCCTGGTCTATATACTAGTTCCATGGGATTCCTTCCAATGTATGGATAAAGTGATGAGGTCATTCCTATGGTGGTGTCATCCTCTAGTGTGCATTTCACTTCTCCAAGTGTTCAACTGGTGGTCCCTGTGCATCATACCTTTGCATTTTATTGCTCCCCTGCTCTGTACCAAATCTAATGCGCAGTAATCGTTTACACTGATAGCAGTCCTGAATGGTTTCTTTGTGTGCACCCCACCATCTTGAAGGTGTGTCATTGAGTGAAATATATAGGGATAAGAGAGTGTTATTTTCTAACACTTTGTATTCATATTTTATCAGAAATTCCTCTAAGTCATTTAACCCATGAAAACTGAGAGGTTCCCTTATCTTTGTACCCACCCATCTTACTATGTGGTCTATTCTTGTGCACCTTCTTATTGAAACTTCATGTAATCTCTGTTGTCAATTCTCCAAACATCTATTTGAGTCAAAATCACATGATGTGATGCTTCTCCAATTGAGTACCCCATCTACAATTGAGTTAACATAATCCTCTTCTCGCATGGTGGTTCTATACAACTAGTTTATTTCCTCCAGATCCAAACTAGTGGTCTCTACAAACCATTCTCCTTCTGAAGGATCCAATGGTGCAATGAATCTATATTCACCTTATTCAAAATTCATTTTCCTTTTCTTCATGTTGATTATATCCTGGTTATCAAATCCCCAATCCAGTCCAAGCAATGTTGGGTAAGGTGTTGTACCATCTACTATCTCTATTACTTCAAAATCTATCATAGTGCGCACTCCATCCAAATCTATTGTCACACCTTTAAGACTTCCAATTGGTAGCACTCTGTGTTGATTTGATAATTTTAACTGGACAGTTGAATAGCCTAGTGTGGGTTGTCCCATACACTGCCATGTATTCTTATGTAAAATGTTTACTTCAGAGCCTAAATCCAATATAATATCACCCATATTAAAATCCCCAACGTTGGCATTCAGTCTGAATTATCTTCTTCTCCTTATTCTTGTATGGAGATGATTGACTGTTTTCTACTCTAACTTTCCTTCCTCCTCTGTGTTACATATTTCTAGCATATTTTTTAAAACCTTAATAGATTATAGGTCATTCAATACCTTAACATAGGATTGCAGAAAAAGTATTTATGGTACTTACTTGTTCTAAAGTTTGTCCTTTACTGGTATGGTATATTAGGGAGGGAATCTCGTACATTGGTGAGTTCTGAGTTTGTTTCACAGTTGATGTAAACGCAAAAGATTTCTTAAGAAACTCATGTTTGGCCTCCTTGAATGTTTCCTTTTATTTCCATGCATCAAATTGCTTATGTGATTCAGTATTCTTCTTAACCTATTGGTGTTACGCTAGATCTTGTTTTACTACGTCAGATCCTGTCTTGGATCCTCCTCGAGTGACTATATTGATGTTTCTCCCATCATCCCTGGCTTCTGCAGAGATCCACTAGATGTTTAGGTTGTTCTGGTTCCTTTTTTCTTGGATCTTCCCCAAGAGTGTCGGACAATATTTTGTGTCATGATCTGCTTCGCAACAGTACATACATGTCACTGGTAGAAGCAGACATTAATTTTCATAATATCCTAGTTGTTGGAAGTTTTATCACACTAATGGTCCTCTACCTCATCCAAATCCTCCTCTTCCTTGTCTTCCACCTCTATATCCACCCCGATCTCCTCGCAGTGCATTGTACTGAGGTACATGATTATACTGCATGTGGTTATACTGTGGTCGCACTTTGTTATAATGTTGTTGTGCATCACTGTATGGTGGTGGTACCTGGTTTAATTGAGGTGTATCTTTTTCTTTCATAATTTCTTCTTGAACCCTATAAGTATCTGAAGTTCTTTCTCTCATCATCTCCATCGTCCTACAATCCTTATGATCATGAACCACTGACTTGCAAAAATTGCAACATGAACTTTTGGGTACTATCGTATACTTCATGCATCATTGGGAAGTGATATGGATCATTCCCGCGTGTTTTAAAAATATCGCACCATGGTCCTCATGTTGGAAAAGGATTTGGTACTCTTGTTGCCATATACTGCACAAAAGTTGGACATTTGTTCTTGTGATGTCATTTTTTCCTGCATGTGGTACACCAAACAACTTCTCTTTTCTCTTTTCCCTTATTCTGGTTAAGTTGAAATGTTAGGTTCTTCAAATCCTCCTTTAAATCCTCTATTATTGGATATTTCTTCTAATATTGGTTCTCTTCCAGTTGTAATGTTACTTGCAGAGCCTCTACTTTAGTTTGGAAATTTTGTTACCTTAATGGATATTTCAAATGTGGTAACAATCAGTTCACAAATAAATGCCTATGTTGCATGTCAGTCATTTCATATTTCAACTTACCTTTCAAACGTTTAAACCTCTGATCAATATCCCAAACAAAATCACCTGGTTTTTTTCATGATCTCAATCATTTAATTCATATACTGGTCCTCTGATCTAGGCTTATAAAATTATTTTATCGATAGTTTTTTCGCATCTGCAATAGTCCTTGTTACTCTTAGTGGATTGTTTACATCTAGGCTCTTGTATCAGTCCAGTGCGCGATCTCTTAGCATGATCGATAACTGCACGAGCTTTGTATCCTCATATGTGATCTACTTTTCTTCCCATATCTTCTCACAGATGAATAATTTATTTTCAAGGTCCTTTGATGCCTCTCCCCGAAATTCTGGTAATCTAATTATGGGATCATGTCCTTTCATTTTGAGCTATGTTGAACTACTCCCTCTACGTGATGTAGATATTTAACCTTTACTTCCTAAACTGGCTCCTCCAGTTGATGATCCTTGCTTGGATTCATTTACTGTTGTATTTATTCCACTAAAATTCGGCTGTATAAACATTGGTTTTATTTTTGGTGTGTTAGTCACACAAGGGTTTGTAGGTTCCACACTGACGGTGATCTAGATTGGATTTATGCCTTCTGTTCCTACCTTTGGACCTCATGTTTTGCTTTCATATATTGCACACTGGATTTCCTCAATCTGCTCCACATCCCAAAGATCCTCTACCTCTTCTTCATCACTTGCCAAGCCCTCTCTATCAGTTATGGCTCTCTTCTTGTTATTCATCTTATATTGGTAGGGTGCTCCACTACGTGTCTTTCCAACTTTTTCCATTATCTTATTTATATGTTCTTCCTCCATCATTATTGGTTCCATGGCCTCCTTATTCTTTCTCTTATCCATCTCTTCCTCCATTCCTTAGCCTCATGTCACTGCTTCCCCCTTTCCCTCATGCACATAGGGAAGTTTAGATTTATGATTCCATAGTCATCACACCGTTGTTATACAATAAAATCTTGATTTAAGTATATAGCAATCTGATGTACCTACCTCTGGATCCTTTTGGAAAATCCTGCTCTATTGTGTTGTAAGACTTTGCGGTATCTACTATAAATTCATTGATAAAGCCTGCAACAATACTATCTAAACAGAAAATCTACTATGCGCGTAAATTTGTTGTTAACTTGTTGTAACTATGTGATCTCCACAGGATTCCACTGTAGTTGTCTAATTTGATTTGTTGGGTGATTTTATTTTAACCTCAATAATCACTATTGCAACAAATGTGGGAAATCATAGAAAATAACCTCTTCAAGTCACTGAACACATATTTTTCCAGATATTTGCGCGGTGTTAACTTAGGGTTTATGTTATCCTTCTGTGCAAACTCAAGTTCCTTTTTTTTCAACCATCTTTCGATCTCTACCTTCATTGGATTCCATGGCCTAAACATTCCCTTCTATACTTTCATTCTCTGCACGTTTCTTCCACGGATATCGTCCACTCAATCCTATGTAGTTCAAGCCGACAACAGAACCATTTTTTGGTTATATCTCTCACTTCTACTTCTTGGGATGACCCAGGTTTGTATCTCAACGGATTTCCAACAAAACCCTCTAAAACTATTGGCCCTCCTAGTAAACCAAAAGGAAACACTGCACACAGAGTGCACCACATAGTATCACTAGAGATAGATTTATGGGTGACTGCAATGCTCAAGTTCTTTCCGTCTAGGAATGAGTGGGGATCTGGGGGTGTATTCTATCTTCTTCATTCATTAATATTGTTATTCATTCAAGTATTTCTAGGATTCATTCATCTTTAGGCTCATGCATGCATTCTAATACATCTAGTTAGTCATTCATTCATAAGATAACCATTAACATGAAGTAAGAATTCAATAAACATCACATATAACACAGGTTTTACCATGGTTCACCCCCTCCTGGGCTACACCCACAAATATTTGGCTTCTCTGCTCTTTCATTTAGTATGCTACAAAAGATAGTGATGCGTGCATTACATCTTCAATCATACAATCATGAAGAGGTTCAGGAACCTTTGTGAGGCTAACTAGATCATACTAGGCTCCTCAGCCTGTGACTTAATCCTCCAAATATATCTTTCTTGATTCTTGTACAACCTTATTACAATCATAATAACCATCATCAACTCTCTGAACACTTTTGAACCCGTAGCCTAGACCTCCTAGGTTCTTATTTATAATATTTTACAGGATTATAGCCGTTATGATATTTATCAAAAACCCTAACCTTATCATGGTTAGGTTTTTTTTCCTTCTCTCCACATTGCTTCTCCTCTTGCATGTTTCTTTTCCTCTTGCATTCTTCTTTTCCTCTTGCATGCTACTTTTCCTGCTAGTTTTTCTTCTCAAAAAATAGGCCCACGCCCAACAGTTTCATGACCACCTAAAAACACTACCAAGATATATGAGAAGCACCATAACACTTATAGAATAAATAAATTAATTCATGATTACAAACAAATATTTCTCAAATAAGAAACAAAAGGGTTCACCTTGGAAACAACTATAAACATGGGTAGGGGAACTATTTACTAAAGAATAAATAATATATTTGGCTATAGAAGCCTATCAACTTGACCTCGATTTCAATTTACTTAAGTTGTACTTTTATAACCCCACAAATAGACTAAAAAAGAATCATATGAAGGAAATTTTTGGCTAGAGAAGATGACCATACTAGGAAGAGTAATTGAGAAGAGTACAAATATCAAGAAATCAAGGGATATAAAATAAATTTTTATATATATTTAATGAAGAAATTCACTCTTAGTCAGTTTATGTCAACTCACGCCTTTTTCCAATGTCATGCCAGTGTCGAGAAGTTTCTCGATGAGACGTGCGCTCTGCAACCCGGACTAGGTTTTCAGCATTTTCAGCTGCACTGTTACATTTCCAGCCCCATTAGGGATCATGAATCAGAAGGAAGGAGGGCCAAATGGTGCCTCCTACATCCAGGCCACTGCGAATGAAAATACTGGAGGAGGGTTCAAACGGCTAAACTTTGAGCCTCCGCCAGATTTGCGGGCAACACTCATGACGGAAGGAACTTTCAAGGACCGGGAGATGGACATCGATCCAGAGAATGCAGCTATATTTTATTCAACGTCGACCCCCTGGCTACTCGAAAAATGCATTCCACAAGCACCACAAGGCCCGAAGTACATTGTCAATTCACTGTGCATAGAAGAGAAAAAGCAATATATGAGAGACCATGCCCTAGTAGGGAAATTCATAGGGCTATGGCCATCAGAGCGGGATCTAATCAAATGGATACAATACTGGTGGAAGCTAAAAGGACACTATGAATTACAATTGGGCTCCAAGGGCTTCTTCACAATCATATTGCACAACCTCGAGGACCGCAATCGCATCTTCGATGGAGGACCTTACTTCTATAACTCAGTAGGACTCTTCTTAAGATTTTGGACTGAGAAGTTTAGCCCTGAAAAGGAAGATTTTGCTCATGCACCAGTGTGGATCAGACTGTACTCTCTCCCCCAGAAATTCTGGCTGGAAGAGGTCTTGGCTGGTATAGGCAATACCATTGGAATATATGTTAAGTCTTCAGAAGCCACCAAACAGAGGCGATACAACTCTTATGCGTGCATCTGCGTATACCTGAATATAGCTAAACCACTGTCGGGAACCATAATCCTTGAATACCAGGATGAATATTGGACCCAAACCATTGACTACGAACACATTCCTTTCAGGTGCAAGAAATGCCATGAACATGGCCATCTGTTCAGAGAATTCCCCATCAATGCGGCTCACAAAGAAGGGAACCCAGAAAGAAGAAAAGACAAGGACGGCTTCACGCAACCAGTAGGGAAAAGAAGACAAGCAGGACGAAAGCAGCAAAGCCAAGTAAGTAAATATCCCTCCACTAGTAATAAATTTGCAATATTACAAGATCAACCAGAGAACCTCTCAACCCTTGTAAATCCCAATGAACTCCACGCGGATAATCCCTCCCAGTCTGGGGGACAAGGGGAAGAATGTCCACCACAGGGGAAGGAAGATAATCATCCCCCCTTAAACATGGCAGGGGATCAACAAGATCTCCTAGAGATAGAGGATGGTGACACTGATATGGAACTAGAAGAGTAAGAATTTGTTGGGGTGGACCTGGAACACCTCAAACACGCCTATAGGCATCAGAAACTGTACACTATTCCTCGGGACCAATTACGAAAAATGCATAAGGTCTTTCTCAATTCCTCAGCTAGCTCCTCATCTCGGTCCAGCAAAGGTTTGGGGATACAGAGCAGTCAATCAAAGAACCAGAGTAAAACTCAGAAGGATGAAAAGAAAAGTGGAAGGAAGTCTACCAATAAGCTCATACAGGAAATAGGTCATTTCATGTTAAATTCAGGGAAAATTCACCTCATTTCAGACAACTTTCCCCCCCTCCCCATCCCCCCATCATCATGAATATTATCTCTTGGAATATTAGAGGTCTCAATGGACGTAGCAAGCAAAAACTGCTACGGAATCTAATCTTTGTGGAGAAACCAGACATAGTATTACTATAGGAAACAAAATGTTCAACTGAAGACATCGATAGGCTACTTCCCTATTGTTGGAAGCAAGGGGAAGCAATGTTAACTGTAGCAATAGGCACAATTGGAGGATTGGCTATCATATGGAATCCCAACTCAGTGCTGCTGGAAAATTTTATTACTACCAAATGGTCTATCATGGCATATTACAGACTTATAGGCTCCAACAAGCCCGGACACCTAACCAATGTCTATGGCCCAGCCAACCCAAGGGACAAGCAAGCCTTCCTTAGGAACTTGGAATACCTTTCCAACCTGACCAGATACAATCGCTAGACTATTGGGGGAGATTACAACCTCATTCGAAGTTTGGAGGAAAAAAAAGGGGGATCAAGACGCCTAGATCAGGACACCAATGACTTCAACAGCCTCATAGATAAACTTAATCTCATCGATCTGGAAGCTATCAATGGCACCTTTACCTGGAAAAATAGAAGAACCAGATCACACCAAGTTGCCTGCAAACTTGATCGCTTCCTCATCTCTGATGCCCTTATGCTGGAGGGAATAGCTATGGAAGCAAGTATTCTGAATAACCATGGCTCGGATCACTGGCCCATTCAGTTATGGATGGATGTGCCGACATCACCAGGGAAAAGACCTTTTTGGTTTGACCAGTTCTGGCTCAACCATCCAGACTTCCAAGGAAAGATCCAGGATTGGTGGAGGCAGGCAGAGGTTCCCCGTGGCTCCAAGATGTTTAGATTTCAACAAAAGTTAAAAAACCTTAAACAAATTATCAAAATATGGAACAAGCAAACCTTCGGCAACATCTTCAACTCCCAAAAGCAGCTGTCAGAGTAGATGAAGATGATTTAAAATCAGATCCGACTGCAAGGGTTAACAGATGAGCTTAAGGTCTAGGAAGAAACAGTAAATCAACAAATTGAGGCCAGAAAAAGACAAGAAGAGATTCTATGGAAACGGAAATCGTGCATCCAATGGCTCAAGGAGGGGGACTGCAACACCAAATTCTTCCATAGATTCGTCATTCAGCACCGTCACACCAATAGAATCACGCACCTAATCTCCACCAATGGTGAGCCAATTTTTTCCCATGAAGACCTGGAAGCAACACTGATAGACTACTACAAAGATCTCCTCACGGAACCTACTCTGGACAGATCGGAGGCCATAGCTAAGGTAACGTAGCATGTACCCTCCCTCGTCACCAAGGAGAAAAACTCAGCTCTGCTCCGGCCTATTACAATCGAGGAGGTGGATCAAGCGCTACAGGACACCCCAAGATGCAAGGCACCTAGCCCTGATGGCTTCACCAGTGATTTTTTCCATCATTGTTGGTTGATGATCAGGGTAGAGGTCTGGGAAATTATTGAAGACTCCCACTCCACTGAACAAGTCCTTCAAGCTCTCATTGCTACTTTCCTTACTCTTATCCCCAAAGAGGGGAAGGCTCAACATCCCAACCAGTTCAGACCCATAGCCCTCTGCAACGTCATCTATAAACTTCTTACAAAGGTGATTGCCTGAAGGCTCAAACCCATTCTTCCAACTATCATTTCATCGGAACAATCAGGCTATGTCGAGGGTAGACAAATCTTGGACAGCATTATCCTAGCTCATGAGGTAATCCACTCTCTACATAAAACTAGAATGCCAGGTATGCTCCTTAAATTAGATCTTTCTAAAGCATTTGATAAGATAAGTTGGGACTACATGCGGGAAATGCTCCTCGCCTTTGGCTTTGACAAACTCTAGTTTACTTGGATCTTGAATCTAACCTCCTCAGTTTTTTTCTCCATCCTTGTCAATGGTGTTCCCTCTCGCCCCTTTACCACCTCTAGAGGAATTAGATAGGGAGACCCTCTTTCCCCATTCCTCTTCATTATAATGGTCGAAGGTCTTAGCCGATGTATTCACATAGCCATTGTAAGCAACACATTGGCAGGACTACCTCTGCATGGCATCTCCACCCCTATTTCACATAGCCAATTTGTGGATGATACGCTCCTGATGGGTACCCCAACTATGCGGGAAGCAAACTCCATCCTCCAGATCCTCTAGACCTTCTCTGAAGCCTCAGGCCTGGACTGCAACAAAGACAAGTCCCAAATTTTTTTCTTTAATACACCCCCCCCAATTCAGCACCATATCTCTGATCTCTTAGGTTTCCACAGAAGCTCCCTTCCGTCCAAATACCTTGGCATCCCTTTGATTGACAATGCCCTCTGGAACTCCTCCTGGGAGCATCTCCTCTCTTCTTTTACCAAGAAACTCTCTTCCTGGACCCTCAGAGTTCTAAACCTTCCAAGTCATCTCATACTCCTCCGAGCATTTCTCCAGGCCCTTCCCACCTACATCTTCTCTATGTTGGCTACTCCGAAGTTTGTTCTCACAACCATTAAAATCTTACAAAGGAATTTCCTGTGGCAAGGCTTCAACACAGGGAAGAAAATAACGCTTGTTAGTTGGGACACATCTTTTTATCCCAGAGTGCAAGGAGGCCTTGGCTTATGAGACCCCACCACCGTGAATAAAGTCCTCAATGCCAAAATATGGTGGCGATGGCTTAAGAATCCCAAGGATCTGTGGGCACGGTTATGGAGGAAGAAATATGCACCTGAGGTGGCGGAAAAAAACCTCATACGCTGGAATGGAGACACACCAGGGTCTTTAATTTGGGCAGCTGCTAGGAAGAATAGACAGCTAGTCACCCATCATGCTTTCTGGGAATCTAGAGACGGGAAAACAACCCTTTTCTGGAAAGATTCCTGGTAGCAATGGCCAATTCTGGACCACGAGGACTTCGCTGAGCACATCAGCACCCAAGCTACACAGGCGGGCCTGAAAAAAGTAGCGGATTATTGGTAAGATAATCCTCAAGATAACACCTGGCGGCACTGGCACTTTGATAGGGAACGCATGAACCTGGACGGGCACATGGATCTGGAACCCTACCAGAATGTAATTCTCAAATAGAAAATCCCCAAGCTCATGCGAGAGGACATTCTTCGATGGGGATATCGACCAAGGGGCACCTACACCATACGAGAATCCTACCACATTAAGATCCAACTGAACCTGGTACCTACACAGGAGGTTTGGTGCAAAATCTGAAACCTCAAACATTGGCCCAAAATCACCCTCTTCCTCTGGCTCGTGATCCACTCAATCATTCTAACCTGGGATAAACTCTCAAAAAGAGGATTTGTGGGGCCCTCTATATGTATACTTTGTAGGGAGGAAGATGAAACCATGAATCACCTTCTCAATTCCTATCCGTACACTGCTCAAATTTGGGACCAAAGTGCGCTCATTATGCGCACCTCAGATCGTGATCGAGACAACATCGTCGACACCATTACGAATTGGAGGGACCAAGTGTTTCAATCTCCCATCCTAAATCGTATTTGGCAATTACTTCCCGGATTCATTCTCTGGCAAGTATGGAAGGAAAGAAATAGAAGGATTTTCAAGAATGCTTCCCTCCCATGGAAACACTGCTGGAATCGCTGCCGCCTCAATTTGCTAGAAACTCTCAACCTTCACCTTTGGAATGAAAATGACTTGATCCACAATCCTTCAGAACTCTCGATCCTTAAGCATTGGTTGCCCTTCCTCTCTCCCCTTCATCTCATCCCCTCTGTCCCCACCCCCCCAGCAGTCCCTCCTCTTGGTCATCCCCTTTGGTTAATTTCATCAAACTCAACTTTGACGGGGCCTCTAAAGGCAATCCAGGAGCAGCGGGCTATGGAGTCATCTTCCGCAATCACCATGGACACATTATTCTCATTAATGCAGGCTCCCTTGGTCATACCACGAACAATGTGGCAGAACTCTGGGGACTTACTTGGGGGCTGCAAATTTCCATGGATCACAACTTCACCCAGCTAATTGTAGAGGGAAACTCTCAAATCATCATCAACCTCCTCAACAGACTTATAAATGGAGCAGACCCGGAAAGAATATCACCTAGCTGGAGACTCTCACATGGGCCAAAGACTATTAAAGATTTACTGCAACCCAATCAGGCGGTTATACCTGCTCACATTAGAAGGAGTGCGAATCACGTAGCAGATGAACTAGCTAATCTGGGGGTCAACTGGGACGGACCTAAAATCCTTTGCAAAACATCCCTTACTCCGGATCACCATATCCTTTAGCAATGTATCTGCAAAGATGAGGAAGTGGACAAAACCTCAGATGGGGTGATAGTGCCGACCACCTGGCGTATAGAGGGAGAGCGGAGGAGAAAGCAAGGCAGCGAGCCATGTGACCGGCTCATGCCAACTACCGCCAACTCTACCCAATCTTAAATGGCTTTCACGTCATTTGCAGTGGCATTAATTTGTGTTCACTCGACCTCCATTATGCGTAGTGCTATGGATTTTCCGTCTGCTTGTGATACTCTCCCTCTCCCGACTTCCGACTCAAGCCCTCCTCCGCAGCCCAGGCCTGGTTTTGCTTGCATGCTTTTGGTGTTCACGACTCCCGGCCTTTTCCAGGCTCTCCCCTTTGGCCTGGAACGCCATTTCCACTTACACTACCAAACCATGCCGCAACAACAAGGAAGACCAAGAAGGGGCTCTCCTTGGCATCCTCCTCGGCCTCGTGCTTCGACTTCACCTCCTGTTTTGCCCTCAACACTATCCTCGCCGCCCTTGTTGCCTGAGTTAGCACCTCTCAATTCCTCCACCGCACCTGTCTCCCACTTTGAGTGCTTTGCCTTAATTGAAACCTTGTTGGACTCTTCCTTGCGCCACCTTACCGCTCCTTCGACCTCCAGAAATTTCATTCCCCCCGTCGCGTCGGTTGCTGGCTCTTCAAAGTCTCCCATGGGGATGCATTCTTCTGTTTGGGACGACATTGTCCGATTCCAATCCGGATTTGCAGTTGAAAGAGAATTTCACCATCCTCTATGACTTATTCTTCGACCTCCATCAGGGAATGGAGGACCTCCAATTTCGGATACAGCTTATGGACGGGAGGATCTCGACCCTCCTCCAGCTCCTCTCTAACTTCTGCGATGCCTCTCCCTCCTACCCAGTAGATGCGACCTCAGATGGAGCACCCCCCTCAGCAGGCGATGATGGGAATGTCAGGACGCAGAGTGCAGCAGAGGTCATTGTGGAGAAGGTCCGGTAGGAGGACATGGAAGCAGACACAGTCATCAGTCAGCATGTGCACACTCCGTTGGGAGACGCCAGGACAACTGCCAACATGGACGAGCGTACCGTGGATGATGACATGCATTTGGAAAACCGAGGGACACCTGTTGAAGAGGAGTTGTGGCCAGGTGACCTGCCAAGTTACATGCCAGATTACTTGCCAGGTTTCTAGCCCCTTATGGGACCTCCTCTTTCTTTAAATAGCTTCCCCTCTAGTTGCATTTTAATCAGCTCAGCTTTTTTTTTTAATATTGGTAAGAACTCAGTTGCTAAACTTCCCGATTGGATGAATGGGTTTCTCCCTTTTGGGGCAGTTCAGTAACTACAATCCGGATGCTACTAAATTTTGTAACTATGGTCTGGTTTTTTGAAGGCCCTTATCTATAAAATTACTTACTTACAAAAAAATATTTTTTATATATTTTTAATGAAGAAATCAAAATATCAGAATCAAAAGGACTCAATGGGGAGGATGAAGACAACTTTCGCTCTGATACATCAAATGAGAAATAAATTGAGTAGGGATTAAGAAAACCTATAAAAACCCTAATGAACCCAATTGACTTAGAGGTGGAGATAATAGAGGAACGAGACCAATGGAATGGAGAAACTATCCAAGATGTGAAGGAATTTCTTGCAACACCAAACAAAATAAGAAATACAAGGGAGTACATGAGAAACCAAATAGATAAGAAAAAGGAGGCACTCAAAGATGAGGCTAAGAAAGAAAGACCTCCATTACTGAGTAAGAAAAAAATAGAACATTTATCATACATAATTATCATATGATAAGGACACAAGAGTTTTACTAATAAGCCCGGATGAAGATGTCTATGCAGTCCACCTAGCTTCCACTCATGTCACCTCCAGCGCTCGAACTGACCGCCACCTACCTCCCGCCCCTCCCACTCTCCATGTGAATTAAATCTGGGATCTCCTTGAGGCTTTGAGCATTAACTTCGCCAACCATTCTTCTCATGCTTACATTGTGACGAGATACTATGGCATTGGTTTTGGCTCTACAGATGGTGTGGGCATTGATTTCCTAGAGCTCTCTTTTTTTCCACCCAGGGAACCTCCACTTCCAACTCATTCAGTTCAATCCTTGGATCGTGCTTCTGCTCGACGAAATTTCTCTTAATTCTCAATTCTCCTCTGGAATATCCTCTCTTTCCTTCTCCATCGGTCTAATCCTTATCCTGACTCATTTCTGGGCACTTCTGGTTCTTGCAATTTTCAAACGCATGCATGCCACCCCCCGCCTGGGGAGGGGTGGTCATGGAGGTAGAGTGACTAGTGCACATCATCATCCTTTCATCGTCATCTAGGAAATATATGAATGTTTAGTCCCACGCTCCATTCGAAAAATGTTGGACAATTGGGAAGAGGAAATGACCAACTACCATCCTACAACCCAGTGTACCCAAAGGTGTTGAGGAAGTGACTAGATGGTTAAAAATTTGTTGGCTCACTCCCTTCTTAGTCTTCCAGGTGTGTTCATTCAGAGTCCCATCGACTCACCCCATTCTTATGGAACCCACTCTCCATCCTTGGATGGCCAACACAACAACTTGACACCTCCCGATATCAACTGTAGGCATACAATAAAAGGCTCAACCAGTTAGGCAGACGACACAAACGAGTGAGGCTTAAAATTATCCCCCCATGTACAGATTCCACCACAATAAGATGCCTCCCCCATCCTCCTTCACCAAAAGTATAGGTCTTTCCACCAAGGAAGCACATTCCAGCTCCACTAGTTCTTCCAGTGACAGTGAATTTTTTGGATTCCTAGTGGTTGAGGAAATCCCCCCAAGAGGTCTTCCTCCTTAAGTATCTTTCTCTCATTTGTTTTCAGGTTTCTTACTTTTTGTTTATTTCTAGTTCTTTCTTATGACAGGTCAAAAAATCCTAAAACATGTAGTTTCTTTTGAGAGCCTAATTTCCCTCTATCGGAAGGCATTTTTTTTCAAGTTTTGAATGCATGGTTTCCCAACAAGGGCATGCACAGTCCTTAGAACTTTGACTCTTTCTCTATGGATGTTTGGAGATCTCTTGATTACATTATTACTGTATTATTAATGGAATAGCTCAGGAATTTACATAAAAAAAAAGAGTTTTACTAATAAGGATGATCATCCAAAAAGTGTCAAACAA
>ML807191.1:235713-249648 GCA_009831015.1 Picea engelmannii
TTTCCTTTTTTCTTTATATACCATGAATAGATGAAAATGACTTGGACTGTTAGTGTGCAATGTTTGAAAATATAATGTGCATGGAAACTAACAATTTTTTTGGCTGAGGAATGTTGAAGTTGCAAGAAGAAAAAGGATCTTGGATATGGAAGTGTTGCAAGCCCATAAGGAAGACCAGTTTATTGCAAAGATAAACTGCTATGGGAAGGAAAGTCCCATACTTGTGAATCCGGTTCATGTGCAGAACAAATCTGAAGATAAATGTGGAAATTGGAAAATCCGTGGGTGACATATTTGCAATAAAATTTTGAATTGGAATTTGATAATGATTTCTCATAATTTTGTGATACAAGAGAGATGGATATATATATATATATAGGGAGGACAGATGAAGTTTGTCAAGATGGAAAGCATGAAAGATGGCTATTGTTGAGCCATGATCACCTGGAACATGTTGTGTTGTGGTAACACAAGATGGAGAGACGCCTCGACAAATAAATTCAGAGGGACACTTTGAATGTAAGGCTCAATGAAGTCTCTGAGATTCTTCTTGTGAAAGAAATCCTTGGCAAGAAAATATGGATCACCCAAGGAACTGTATAGCAGAGAAGGGGATGCATGAGCCTGGGCCTGGGCCTGTAGGGTGAGCGACTATAAGGAAGAGGAGCCTTTGATAGTTATTGTAAACTATTGATTGGTATCATGCACACAATGGGTATGTCCAGGAAAAACAGTGAGCTTGGATAACAATATATCGATGTGGATGCAAATCCCTGGACTACACAGATAAGTATTGTGATAGATTATGAAAATTTACCTCTTGGATTTTGAACAATAGTAATATGTTTCGCATGAAATTGTGATTAATTTTTTTGTTGTCCAAGAATTAGTGAAGACAGGTGGAGAAAGCCAAGAGTCTGACAAAGGGAATGACCAAGAAAGAAGGTCAATACTTCTGAAGCAGCTGAATGAGAAATGCATGACAGGTGTTACTGAGAAAGAACACTAAGGACGATGTTCCTTTTAAGGGGGAGGGGATTGTAATACCCATGTTTCCCTCCAACTTGTAATTAATCATTAATTAAGATTACCATGTTGTGGCATGGTAACAATGTAAATGTATTATTGTTTAAATTTCCAATAACTAACTGTGGGGGTGAAGCCTCGAAGTATTGGCCATGACATCACTAGAGGAAAGAGTTAGGAAACTATAGAAGAGGGTTCATTAGTTCAAATGACTTGAATTATATTTTTTGAGATAATAAGATCCATCCAGATCTAGAGGAGGAAGAAATTAAGGAAAGAAGTACTGGTAGTTGAACCATCAACCAACCCCATGAATGGAAGCATGGTCTGGCTGAGAAGATAAGAGACTGTGAGCCTGAAGTACCATAGAGTCCCGCAGACCCAGGCTAACCCGAGTTTCCTTTTGACAGAAGGAACATAATAGAAAGGGGAACCTTCCTAAAGAGGAGGGCACGTGCATGCAAGATAAGAATATAGATAGATAAGAGAACACGCAGAGCTCTCCAACAAGGAATAAAAAGAAGGTCAAGATATTGATGCTGGGAGAGTGTCTGATAAACCTCATCGAGGCCATGACAAAGAAAGAGATCTCTAAGAGTTTGCAGAGAACAGAACCTGAGCATAAGTTGAGACAGAGAAAGAATCCCTGGGAAACTCCGAGAGTTCCCTGGTGATATCATGGCTTGGAACGGGGGTGGCTAGAGTGCTAAGAATGAATTCCTTTGAGCCTATGACTAGGTGGAGAGGAGAACACCCACAGTCAGTTGATTGGTTGTAGATTGTATTAGATAAGTAATTCTTATGCCCTGTGCACTTAATTTGGAATGAATGATTGATTATCTATAGACATGATAATTTGTGCCTTGCGTGAAATTGATTATAAGGGTATTTACGATCCTTTTGTTAAATATTGTGTTTGAATGGTTATAAGGAAATAATCCTGGCCTCAGGTCCAGTTAGAAAAAAATTCAAGGTGTTTTTCCCGGGGAGTCACCTCATAGTTCTAGATTTGGAGAAGACTTCTTGAGACTTCCAAAGTCTCGTTAATTCCACAAGAATTCCCCACGTTGTTTTAGAACTTAAAGTTATGAGAATTGGAGGGAACTTCCTTCAAGCTAGTAGCATAAGAGACCACATGCTCGTTCCCATGGCCTTAACCCAATCTTGGCTAAGAGTAAATCTTACAGTTCGAGATTCCTTAGAGGGTCCATATGACCAGGTTCTAGGAACCGTGCGCTAGTTCGAAGGGAGCTAGTTCTTATTAGCTTCGGTGCTCCGAGATCTCACAACTCCAGGATGTTAAAATTCTTAAGTGTCGAAACTCCCAAATGTTAGAATCACGAAATTTCATGAACCGTTAATTTGGGGAGTCCGTTGGGGGCCCCTTCTTGACCGTTCGATCAAGAAGTGGATGGTTTCTCATATGGCACTTCAGAAAAGTCTCACTTCAGGAGAATAGAGTTGTTGTAGAATAAAAAACTATGAACGTCAAAGTTACTAATTGATGAGAGACGTGGATCTGGGAACCCACTAGGAGCCACTCTCAGTCGTTGGATCGACTCTAGTGAAGGAGTAATGTTAGGTACTTTGGTGGAGCCCCACTCCGGGGGAGTGGAGATGGTGATGAACGAGGTTCTTGTCGGAGCACCGAAGGACAAAGTGGAGAAGAAACGAGGACCGTTGATCCTCGGATCCTTCGGGATCCTTCTCATTCGTCCATCGTGAAGGAAACATGTCACTAGATCTGGTAGTCCGAAGACGTAGCACTCTAGGAGGAGGTTGTAGATTACACGCCATAACTCATGAACACCAAAGTTGCAAAGTAATGTGAGTTGTATATCTATGGATCTATGTGGACGGATCTCTACCGTGAGATCTGAGGGACGTTAGAGGGCTATCAGTTGGGTGTGTCGTGGCAAGCCTACATCACTAGAGTGACGTAGAACCACAATCGACACGCCACATGTGCCATTCATTCGTGTCTTATGTAGACCCCATATGACTATTGGAATGTGAAACGTGTCATATTCTGATGAGGCCACGTGTTACCCCTGACCCTCACCGCGTGTCAGCCTCTAGTACGTGCCTACCTAGCCAAAGTGTTTGGGGACATATCTGAGACTTTGAGAATCTGGGACTTCGGGACTCTAGAGGTTTTGGGGTGTAATATCATGGAGAGACTGAAACGCTCGAAGGCTGAAGCTACGTGGAAAGCTTACTGGACTTTGGAAAGATTGAGGAGTATGGAGAATTTGAACTAGGTCTGACAAAGGGCCAGACCCACCTATACATGTCCATGCATATACCGTGTTACCACATGTAAGTGGGACCCTTCGGGAGTCCGGGACTTCAGGACTCCGGAGTTTTGGAGCATGGTGTCAAAGATATGTTGAAAGAGGTCGAAGGCTCGAACTACATGGAAACATTTTAGAACTTCGGGAGTTCGGGACTCTAGAATATATGCATGAGTAGACAAAAAGGGGGTGCTCAAAGCTGAAGAACCGAATGAAGAACTTATCCCTTAAGCATATATGTTGACATGGAGGGATATCCACCATCGGATTATCGGTGGATGGGTTCCTACCATAGGGTTAGGATGAATGGAAGCTCTAGGACTTCGGGGAATTTGGGATGGCGGATAGGAAATAGACTCACGTGGATTCCATGTGTCCCTTGTCTAAAGGTTCCCAAGAAGCTTTGGAAGGACATAGCTCCCATTCCAGAACTCTAATTCATACCTGATAGCAATGGTTGGAAAGCTCATGATGAGCAAAAGGTGTTGGAGGTCTTGTGTTATAACCCTAATTTACACCAGACATGCTTACATGGCATTAGGCCATCTCAGATTCCTTCTTTGCCAAAGCACTGTTGAACAACTCTTATTAAAAACACTTTTTATAAAGGCCCACGCGCCCTGATCTATTACTACACGCATGTACATGCTTGCTGACCCAAAATAGCCCGCATGTACCTACAAAAGCACGAAAAAAGGAAAGTTTCCTACGGAACACACAGCTTTGGGTAAGTTAACTAAACCTTCTGGCCATGCATGGTCGAGGGTTCATCCAAATACCTAGCTTCTCCTAGCCTATAAAATAAGGGTTAGGGGTCCCATTTGAAAGAGGAGAATCATAGTAAAGAAACTATACATGATTGTGCATTCCCTTTGTCCCAACCCTTTAGCCATCCTTGTGCAAAGAGAAAGATAGAGAAAAGAAGTTGGAGGATAGTTGAAGAGGATCCTAGGACTAGGCTCATGGAGCAACGACCGGCTTCATCATTGTAAGTTGATTTGTTGAAAATAATAATAAATAAATACTTTTCTCGTCCCACCATATAAGGTTTTCATGGTTTATTGCATACTTGTTTATTGAATCTCTAACCCATTAATCTATATATCAAATGCATGTGGAGTTTGTTGTTTGTTTTGTGTGAATGCAGGTCATCCTTGGGAGGAGAGATGCAATCAAAAATCGATCAAGCGAGAGGAAGGATCTACATCAAACGCCCGAAATAAGGTATGCTCACTTGATCTTCTTAACTATGTATTTTCTTAAGAATAATGGGGATTAGGTATGGGACGATGGTAGAAAGTAGAAATCTTTAAGTCTTTTCTGCATGCATAATTAAACCCTAAGTGCTAGCCCGTAGAGGGATTTCCCACTCACAACATCTTGGAAAAAATCTTTGGGATGATTAAGGGAGGAGAAATTTTTATGCTCCATTTCTTAGAAAGCCAGTTAAGACATTGGGTGTGTTATAGCCAAAGTGTCCAGCCAAACCTCCACTATGCTTTTCCTTCAACAATTTATCCCTCATTGAGCATTTTGGGATACAAAATTTACCTCCCTTGAATAACAATCCTCCTTGGATTAGATACTCCATCCAATGATTTTTGTCCCTCAGCAAAGGGTTATTACATGCTTCATAAGCTTCTTTGAAATCTAGATCTTCTTGATACATCTCCTTGAGGTGTTCAAATCCCAAGGTATCGACTTGAAATTCTTGCAAGATCAAACATCTCTTGCTCAAAGCATTTGCAACTCTGCTAGCGCTTCCACTAATATGCTTGATAACAAAAGTAAAATTATGCATGAATTCTACCCATTTGGCATGTCTCTGGTTCAACTTTTCTTGTCCGGTTATAAACTGCAATGCCTGATTATCAGAATATAAAACAAACTCTTTTGGATTAATATAATGCCTCCATTTTTTCAAAGCTTGAATCACAACATAAAATTCTTTATCATAAGTGGAATAATTCTTCTTAACATCATTCAACGTCTCACTAAAATAAGAAACATGTTTATTGTCTTGACTCAAAACTGCGCCAATGTCTACTCCACTAGCATCACACTTAACTTGAAACGTCTTCTTAAAATATGGCAGAACTATAATAGGTTTTTTTGTTATCTTTTATTTCAACACTCACTAAATCATTTTTCAAATTCCTCTATCCAATTAAAATATTGATGCTCCTTCTTTATGGTGTCTAGTATAGGTGCACAAATGCTATTGAAATTCCTGATGAATTTCATATAAAAACTTTCCAATCCATGAAAACTTCTTACCTCAAATACATATCTTGGAGAAGGCCAATATCTTATTTCCCTCATCTTCTATGGCTCCATCTTCAACTCATTTGAAGAGATTATGAATCCCAAATATATAAGTTTTGTCTTCATGAACGAACATTTCTTCAAATTCACTAACAACTTCTCTTGTTGTAGTGTTCTCAACACCATCTCCAGATGTCTCAAATGCTCTTCTTCAGTCTTACTGAAGATTAAATGTCATCCAAATAAAAAATTAAAAACTTACTAATAAAATCTTTAAGTACTTCTTTCATCAACCTCATAAATGTACCCGGTGCATTCGTTAAGCCAAATGACATAACCAACCAATCATACAATCCTTCATTCATTTTGAATGTTGTCTTCCATTCATCTCCCTCTCTCATTCTTATCTGATGGTAACCACTCTTCAAGTCTATCTTGGAAAAATAACTAGCTCCACTCAAACAATCCATCAAATCATCCATTCTGGGTAAAGGGAATCTATACCTGACAGTTATCTTGTTGATGGCTCTTGAATCTGTGCACATTCTCCATCCTCCATATGTCTTTGGACTCAACACAGTTGGTACAACACATACGTTTAAACTTTCTCTGACTAAACCCTTATCCAACAATTCTTGGACTTGATTCTTCACCTCTTCATTCTCTCAAGGTGTCAGTCTGTATGCTTCTTTATTTGGAAAAAAAAATCCTAGAATAAAGTCGTGACTAATACTCCTGATGGGCGGTAAAGCGTGAGGTAACTCATCAACCACAATATTAGCGAATTAATCCAGTAATTTATGGATTTCTACAGGTAAATCACTCATATAAGTCCTTCTGAGAACGATTCTCAGCTTATCTACAACAAGGAATTGTATCTCTTGTTCTTTCTTGACTTCTTTCAAGAGTTTCTTCCTACTCACGAGAATTATGCTTGGGATAGCTTCTTCTTTAACTCCTTTATCTTCTATTGGCAACAACATATGTTTACACCCATTCTTCTCTAGGGTATAAGTATTCTTTCTTCCATCATTTATGACATTCTTATTATATTTCCACGGTCTTCCCAATAGAACATGACAAATGTCCATAGGTATAACATCACACAGAACTTCATCATTATAACCACCTATTTTAAATGCAACCTTACATTGTCGACCTACCATGAACTGATGTCCTTTCTGCAAGCACGATACCTTGTACGGATTCGGATGTGCAATCGTCTCCATCTTAAGCTTTTCCACCATCTCCATGGATATTAAATTATCAGTACTTCCACTGTCTATGATCACCTTACATACCCTATATTTGGTTTTGCAAGCAGTTCTGAACAAACTGTTCATATGGATTGGTTCTCTTACCTCCTTTTCTATCTTCACGAGAAATTTCCTCATCATGAGTGATCTTCCTTCTTCTGTTTCTTCTGCTTTCATCTCTACCTCTACATTCCTCTTTTGTGCTTCAAAAATGTGATCTTCTCCACCTCCTGTATTCTTTCTCTCAGGACATTCCCAATACATATGTCATGTCTTTCCACATGTGTAACACTTCACTTCTCCTCCTCTGCCTCTTCCTCTTCCTCTAAGAAAAGCATTTTTTCCACCAAAACTTCCTCCTCGAGAACTTCCTCCTCTTTCTTTCTAACTGTGATATCTTTCATCTTTTGGAAATTTTCTTTGGTGGTTCCCCTGCCTCTCCTTGGACTTTTTCCTTTGTTTCTTTGACTTTGCTTCATTTCCAACTTCCATTTCGCTTTCAGGGCTACCTGATAAGAATCTTCCATTGTTCTCATTTTCATCATGTTGATTTCATCCTGAATTTCATATCTTGGGCCATTAATGTAACTGGAAACCTTTTCTTTATCATTCTCTCTATGTCCTGATCTAATATTCAGCTTGTAAAACTCTTCCATGAACTCTTTCACCAAAAAACCTTTATGTCTCAGGTTATGTATATTTCTAAACAAATTTACTTGATAATCTTTGGGTATGAACTTATCTTTCAAAATCGTTACCATTCTAACCCAAAAATTAATTTTGGAATTACCTTTGCATCTTCTGTCAACTTGCAATTCGTCCCACCATAACGTTTCATGTCCTTTCAATCTGGTCACATCATGCTTCACTTTCTTCTCATCATAAATCTCCTCATAATTGAAGTACTTATCCAAATCACTTATCCAGTCAAGAAATTCCTCCACATTTAAATTACCCTCATACAATGGGACCTTTATCTTCGCTCTGGCTCCAAGCTTGAAAACAACTCTCAACAGTCGCTCCTCTGTTGCTTGTCCTCCTGCAACTTCTTCAACTTCTACATCTTCATTTTCACTTTCACTGATGTTACCAACATCTGGTGCTCTTCTCTGTGTTGTCTCCATGGCGTTGAACCTTGCACAAAGTTGTCTGATCTCCTCTTCCATGGCTGTGTTTACCACTGGTCTCTCCCTGCGTCTCCTTGGTAGCATGATTCCAAGTATTCTCCTTTCTATCATTGCTTATTGTCTAGAGACAAAATTAGTGATGTGATACCACTTTGACACAAACCCCCACCACCTCCTGGGGCTCACACGACCTCCCAGTCTAGGATCGTTCATAGTTTGGATTCAAATCAGCTCTCGGACTCCTCTCAATCCCTCACAATATTATACCACATGCCTTATCTTCCTTAGTTGTGTGCAACTATGCGTTCACGGGAGTCTATTTTCCCATGCGAGGGAATCCATGTGACATCGGGCCAAGTCCGTGGGATAACACCCTTAAATGGCGTAGACTACGACACTTCGGGACTCCGGCCCTGGAGGAGTTTATCCGCTCCAACGCACAATCCTCCCGAACTCACGAACTCTGAATTACAACAAAGATCTATAGCTCCCAATGAATGTTGATATCTAGGGTCTCCATTTACTCTACACTCCAGGCTTCGGGACTTTAGGTATCTTTGCAACCCAACCCTTCACAGCCTCAGGACGTCGAACTAGCGGAGGCTAGATCTACTCTCCATGTGTCCCTCTTCGACCAACGGACGAGATCAACTCCAGCCTTCGGGAGTTCTCAATCCAAAGTGAAATATGTCTTTGTTCCTCTGGAGTACCAAATATATGAACTCTGAGATCTGCTGACACATGGCTCTCTGTGTCAACAACTAGCATTCGTTTCGGGCTTCAAAACTTTGAGAAGCTTGCAAACTTCCACTTCAATATCTCCAAATAGCCGGATAGCCAACTTCCAAACAATGTTGGATCTGTGAACACATGTCCCCACAATCAAACAGTCTAGATCTTCGTTGGTTCCCAGGATATTGGGAAACTTTCTTCCTCCACAACACTTACACGAAAATCTTCGAATGCGAGAAGTCTGAAGGACTTCAAGGGTTAATATCCATGCTACTTCCTAGATCTGACGTCTAGGAAAGGATTGCTCCTCCTCGGGCGGATATCGTCCACTCGATCTTGAAATTGAAAAGGGTTTCCCTTCGAATACTTTTGATCACTATTTCTCCTGAGATTTAATACTTAAATGGTTTGAGTCTCTGGCGCACACCTAACACTCCTCTAAAAACTCAATACTTAGATATTTTTGGAAGATCTTCCCACGCACTCCTTGTGTTGTCCTCCTTCGAGACTCTTCAACACTTGGCTAAGTGTTGGCCTTGTGCACACCTTGCAAGGGTCTCCTTGAGCTTTTGTACTCCAATGAGTATATGTGCACTCCTTGCACTCACTCTGTTCAATTTCACGTTATCTCTCCTGAACTTCTGAGTCTGAAACAACTCTGCCTTTGCACTCCTTGCGTGGCTACTGTGCACTCCTTTCACCAGTGCTTCAGAAGAGAAACAATTGAAACTTATAGAACACTATAGGTTCATTCAATTAACCATAAAATACACACATAAGCATTTAAAACACAGAAAGAAAATAACATGACATTACCCAATTACTCAAAGGCAAACATGTACAGAGATATGAAAGTAATCTTCTCCTATTATATTCATTCGACAAAGTATTTTTACAAAGAATTCTTGCATCTCTTCCACAACTCTTAACAACAAATACAATATTCTGCAACCACCTCATTTAGGCATAGATTACATATATTTAAACCTGGAGGGGCTTCTTGAACCTTCCTACCCACTATTTTAATGCTATCATATCATAATTATATCATTCTTTCACTAAACCTTATTACAATAAATGATATTTACAACACAGATACGATTCATTGCTCAATATTTGTAAAATCCTACAACTAATTAAGATAATTACAATCTTCAACGGCCTCATGTAATGGCTCAAGCCTCAAAACATTAAAAGCTTTTTAATTACAATCTTTTCAAAATATTAAAATACAACTAATTAAGATAAACAATCTTCAGCGGCCTCATGTAATGGCTCAAGCCTCAAAACATTAAAAGCTTTTTAATTACAATCTTTTCAAAATATTAAAATTATGGGCTAGTTGGTTTTCAAAATATTTTGAACGCACGATTGATGTTGAGTTGTCCTCCATCCGTCTTGATGAACATTGATGATGATGCTATTGCATCATACCGCTTGTGAAGAAACAATTGCTAGTCAACTGCGTGTTAATGTTAGCCAGTTGTGTGAGAGATCTGTCATCAAGAAAAGAATTTCAACCACGTGTGGAGCCGGAAAAAGGTGTATATGTTGTTGTTGCCTATTTGTTAGGAGCTTGTTAATTGAATCATTCAACGAGAAGGAATCACGTCTAGTTGGTAATGGAACTGTCCGTATTTCTGTCATAAATATTGATGGGTTTTCTAAATTCATTGAAGGATGTATTCTTATCACATCTTTTGAGAGGAGACTCTTCTCTGAAAATTTCTTACCTGGAGATACGACGGATGTTGCACCAACATTATAGTCTTATCAATGTGAGGATTTATGTGCAATTCTCGTCACAGAAATATGAGGATGACACATGGATTGTGAAGCGACCGACCTCAGGCATACGCGTTGTGGTTAATAGGATGAGATATTTGCATAAGGTTTTCAGTCCTTATGGAGGAACCGTGGAATCTTATATGTCCATGGAGAATCAATTGATGGCTACCCGATTTTATAGATTGCAAATTTATTGAATGGTGTGTAAATATGTGGTGAACGTGCAAATATGTGGTGAAAGTGCAAATATTTATTATTTGCAAAATTTAATCTATGCAGAACCACAAAGAACAAGTCAGAACAACATTATTATTGAATACATTAACATAATTGAGTTAGTGGTTTTTGACGGGTTGTGGTGTCGGAGAATCGAATAATGATTTAGTTATGTTTAAGTGTGTTATAGGTTGATGTGACCCGTCGTGTTCCAGGAGCATCAGTTACATGTTTTTTCTTAATAAGGTTAAGTTGATGTGACCCGTCATGCTCTGGGAGCGTTAGTTATAGGTTATTTAATGTAAGGTCAAGTTGTATAATTGACTATTGAAGACAATTTGTGTCTAGAATGCTATCATATATAACTGGTGAATATCGTGAAGGGTCGTGTATTCACAGATGGTGGCAATTCCATAGGATGATTCAATATTGAGATTGTCCTTTGGGAGGTCAAGAAGCGTCAGTTCTACAAGTACGTCAATGATGGTTAGAAGTGTTTGTACTTTAAATGAGTCAAGTGGGAAGCTCGAAAGTGTGGTGAAGAAAAGAGCTAAACTGTAAGATTGCAGAGTGGGTGTAAGTGCTAATGAAGACCACATCAGATAAAGAACCAAACAAAAAATCAATATTGTAATTTGTGATTTAGTATTGTAAGTTTTGTAATGTAAAGTTTACCTCTACATGTGTTGTGTATTGTAGAAAACTAATTTCTCCATTAAAAGGGGGAGTTGAAATAATGTAGAAATTAGTTGTAATAGGTTGTTATTGGAACCCTAAAAAGTTATTATTGCAATAAAGTTGTGAATTAGTTGTAGAGTGTCATATTTATTATTAGAATCTTAGATCCACAATTCATGGTTCTAGAAAATTGTACTATTCTTATAAATATGTAACTTGTGTGGAGCAATGACATATGAGCAAAATATGTTTTCTATATGTGTGAAAATGCCTTATTCTTTTCAACAATATTTAATTTACAGATGGAATACACTTTTAAATAAGGATGCTTAACTTCCAATGAAAAAAATTGGTTACAAAGAAAAATTACCATGTTATTTTAGGTGTCGATTTGCAGTGTAGAAAACACAAAGCCTTAGTAATAAACCCTGTAATATAATTTTATCAAAGAAAATATCTATGATTAGTTGTAGCTCACCTCTTTGTAAGATCACAGTGATCCATTTTTTAGCACCTACCTTTTTAAACACGGTTGGTTTATGGGTTTCAAAAGTTATCTGTGAATCTACTAAATACCTATAGTGGGATGGGTTATTTAGTCAGTTTTAAATAGCTTTAGTAAGAGAAATGTATGCCAAATATCAATTTCACGGTTTCTGGCGTCTCAGATAAGATATCGGTGGAATATCAATTTCAGGATTGTTGGGTTTTCAGACTATAATGTAGTGCGTGGGCTTATGAACTTTACAGTGGCCGATCATATAAATGCCTTCACAGTGATTCTCGTAGTCGCTCCGCACTTAACCATATCGATAAAATTACTTCTAAATACACTATACTATTGCAATGCAATCAATTCGTCCATGAGATTTCACACAATTATTGTTTTGGGTTGAATATCAATCCTTATTCAGTATTGAGTATTGAATGCTGTAGTGGATGGTGGTTGTTGGATTTGAATTGTTTTCAAATCCATTAGTTTATACATTACTCATCTCAATATTCAATGTTGGATAGCAAAGTGAATATTGTTTTTTCTTTTTTAAATTATTTAATTTTATATTTGACAACTCATTTAATACTATATAGAAGAATAGATATTGTTAAAAAACCTTTTGATTTTATATTTTACAACTCATTCAATACTATATAGCATAATAGATATTGTTAAAAAAAAAAAAACATTTCATTTTATATTTGACAACTCATTCAATACTACATAACTCATTCAATACTACATAGCAGAATGAATATTGTTAAAAAACCATTTCATTTTATATTTTACAACTCATTCAATACCGCATAGCAAAATAGATATTGTTAAAAAAAAACCATTTCATTTTATATTTTACAACTCATTCAATACTACACTACATAGCAGAATAGATATTGCTTTCTTTCTTCACTAAAAATTCCACTATATAAATAAAATAGATATTTATAACTTTTTGGATGAGGAATTCCACTTTGTATCATAATATATGTTGATTTTTTAGGCTGGGAATTCCACTTTATATTGCACAATTTAAGAATAATAATAATAATATGTTGATTATTTTAATGAGCTATGTATGAATGATTTGATTTTATAGATGTAATCAATCATCTCATGCATACGTGGCAACTTACTAAAGATAGTTTTCCAATGCTATACCAATGAGTTGGATATAAGCTCACAAGTAATCATTTTCTTATTTCAAGCCAACAATCTTACTGAATTGGAATGCCAATCTATATGTAATCGTTTTATCATTCTTTTTAAGCAGCATCACTAACTTAGTAGAATTCAGATCTATAATCAAATAAATTATGGACGTAAAAGCTGCCATATATACTTCCTTCCAAACATATTTCCGTGGAAAAATTTGAAAGGATGCAAAACCATATAAGGTCAAACAGAGGTGTAACATTGCTCTAATACCTCGTGTAGGATTTCAGAGGTGTAAATTTGCTCTAATACCTCGTGTAGGATTTCAGAGGTGTAAATTTGCTCTAATACCTCGTGTAGGATTTCAACGGACAGGTTTATCGCTGGTCACTGTTGTTGTCCATACATGTACTATTGGACTGGAAATAAAATAATGAAGCGGAACGTCACCAGTGATGGACATTTTGAAACGATAAGTAGGAGTAACAAAAAAAAATTATATATCAATTATATGTTTGACTTGGTTATAATTTTAATTATTATTATTAATAAAACTAAATTTAAAGATCTATCATATCGTTGAACCTTCACTCTAAGTCAATAAAAAAATTTCAATGATGTTATATTATTAAATAACAAAAAAAAACTTTATATCAATTTATGTTTGACTTATTATAATTTTAATTATTATTATTAATAAAATTTACGTCTACGTCTCTTTGATTAAGAACTCCTCATGTGTACGTCTCTTTCAATCTCAACGAAATATTCTATGATTATATTTATGATTGAATGTAATGGAAATAACATGCCCATAACTTTTCTTTTGTATTGACATTTTACTCATGTCAGCGTGCACAGTACGTCCTCCGTGGATGCTTATAAATGGCGTGCACTTTTGAGTG
>ML807191.1:255094-266176 GCA_009831015.1 Picea engelmannii
TTGCTCTAATACCTCGTGTAGGATTTCAGAGGTGTAAATTTGCTCTAATACCTCGTGTAGGATTTCAACGGACAGGTTTATCGCTGGTCACTGTTGTTGTCCATACATGTACTATTGGACTGGAAATAAAATAATGAAGCGGAACGTCACCAGTGATGGACATTTTGAAACGATAAGTAGGAGTAACAAAAAAAAATTATATATCAATTATATGTTTGACTTGGTTATAATTTTAATTATTATTATTAATAAAACTAAATTTAAAGATCTATCATATCGTTGAACCTTCACTCTAAGTCAATAAAAAAATTTCAATGATGTTATATTATTAAATAACAAAAAAAAACTTTATATCAATTTATGTTTGACTTATTATAATTTTAATTATTATTATTAATAAAATTTACGTCTACGTCTCTTTGATTAAGAACTCCTCATGTGTACGTCTCTTTCAATCTCAACGAAATATTCTATGATTATATTTATGATTGAATGTAATGGAAATAACATGCCCATAACTTTTCTTTTGTATTGACATTTTACTCATGTCAGCGTGCACAGTACGTCCTCCGTGGATGCTTATAAATGGCGTGCACTTTTGAGTGCCACTCCTTTGAGATACCTAACCTGCCGAAGTTATAACTTGGAGTAGCGGTCATCCAGTAACAAAGTCAATCATATCATAGTTGACTTTGACTTTTCTGTAAACTTCTATCCAAGAAGAGGGAGATAACATAGTCCACCATAATTAACTTTGCAGATGCCCCTCCAATAATCCGAACCTACAATCAGATTATGACAGCCTCTCTCTATAGAACCATATGAACCTCAGAGTGCCTACAAAGTTAATATACTTCTCTATTGAGATAGATTCATAGAGATTTATTTGTATTTAAAAATATTTTGATAAGCCTCTCTTTAAAAAAAAACCATATGAATTTTAGAGTGTTTACAAAGTTAATATATTTCTCTATTTATATAGATTCATAGAGATTTATTTGTATTTAAAAATATTTTTTTATATGATAAATTGTTTTATTTATATTTATATTTAAATTAACTTACATTTATATTAAATTTAAATTAAATTTTTTAATATGTAAATTTTAATTTATATATGTAAAAATGTGTATATATTTATTTAATTTTTTTCATTGAATTATTTTATTTTTATCCTCTTTTTTAATGTAATCTAACATAACCTTATAATATCTATCCCATATCCCATATTGAATTGAACATAATAGTTTTTAATTAAATAAACTTTATTTTTTGATGTAGACTTTATATCCCATATTGAATTGAACATAATAGTTTTTAATTAAATAAACTTTTTTTTTGATGTAGACGTTTTTTTTTTTTTAAATAACTTTATTTTTTATTGAAATATTCTTGTTTGGTTTGATAATGATTCATTGTCACTATGAAGTATCTAACTATATTTTCATTTCCAATATTTATGAATAATTTTAAATTAAAAAGTTCCATATATCATAGTAACAAATAAATAATTTTTCCAGATATGCTTTTGAATATATTGTAAGTTTTATTAATGTGAAGGTTTTTTTTAACTCACTATTGTAATTTTATAAATTGTTATTTTTTTTTCCATGAAATTTTTTTTCTCGATATTATAAAGAGTATAAGATCATTTACAGTACTGGATGAAAACTCCATTAAAATGGATGAGAACAAAGTAGAGAGGCCGGTGTATCCAAAATACAGCGACCATGCTATCTATGACAGTAGCACCCCCAGTTCTGATCTGTTACATTCAAGACAATACGACTCTGCTAGTCTGGAGAAAAAAGAAACAGCTTGAGCATGGCAGCAATGTAAGACGGCACCCGTCCCTGGACTTCATTCTGAAGCGCACAGTCGATACCATCAATACCATCGATATAGCAAATGGACACCAGTCAATCAGAATAAGTTTAGAATGGAGACAGGACTCTCAGCCCCTCTATCCCAATGACAGATCGAGAGCTTGCTAGGCTCAGCAATTAGCGATTTCTTAGAGAGGGTGTCCGCCACAGAATTGAAAGCCCTGGGGATGTGCTGAAATCTGGTGTATGTGAATGCTTTGGAGAGATTCAGAGTCCTCTGTTTCCAGCAATCGATGTGGACTGCCTGGAGATTGGCCTTTTGGTTGATCCAGTCAATGATGATTCGGGAGTCACCACAAATCAGCAAGTGATCAATCTGCCACATGGAAGCAAGCCAAAGGGTGGCCCAAAGACCCAGTAGTTCTGCTTTATTGTTAGATCCCGGACCACCGTTAAGGTACCACTTGGTGAATCTGCTTGGATGTGTTTTGAAGTAACCACCAGCACCACAGCAACTGCCTGAGGAGAGGGTCGCTCCGTCAAAACACGCTAGAGTATGCCCTGCAGGCAAATGCAGATTTAAAGCTTTGTGGATCGGGGGCTTAAAGGATGTAGGTTGCCAGTTGAAGGAGATCAGGACTCTGTGCAGAACCGCCAGAGGAGAAGGGGTGCGCTCCTCAAAGAGAGCGTTATTACGCTCGATCCAAAGATGCCAACTAACATAGACAGCCAAAGCATTTGGCGAAGATTTATTCGACTGCCATGAATTGAAGCAGTCAGTGAGAGTTACACCTTTCTAGGATAGAGAAAGCTTGAAATAATCAAGAGTTCTGTTCCAAACTTCCGAAGAGAAGTCACAGTGTATTAGAATGTGAGAAACATCTTCCTGGGCATGGCGGCAGAGAGAGCAAAGGCCGGGACCTTCCCAGCCCCTTCGGCGAAGCGTATCCCATGTGAGGATCTTTCCTTTCCCAACCAGCCACATGAACAATTTTAACTTTAGTGGCAGCTTCCAGTTCCAGAGTTGAAAGATCCAAGAAAAATCGGACACGAGATTCAGTTGTTTTTCCAGAGCTAAGTAGAGATTTTTTACGGAAATGATGCCAGAAGCATCCCCTCCAGCCCACACCAGGACATCTGGCTCCGCTAAAATGGAAATACCAGTACTATTCAACGCTTCAATGTAACTGTCCCATTCGAATGCCTCCACACCACTAAGAGATAGTTCAGTACTCCCCTTCCATTTAGCTGGGAGAAAAGGATATCCGGAAGGGATACCAACCTGTGCAAGATGGAATAAATTGAAGGAAGCGAGCTTTGAACACAGTGCATGGGAGAGAATTGAGCGACCTTCCATACCTATAATTTTATCCCTTCCAATCTTTATCATTGTACAAGATCCCGGCTTCCAACGGAGCCAGTGGAGAATGACAGGGACTGCTGCAACCAGGCCCCTCCAGAACGACGATGCCCTCTTTTGCTGAAGAGATGGCAATCGAAACCAATCACCGATACTCAAAGAGCCAATGTATTTTTCAATAACAATACGATGCCAGATACTATCAATGGCAACCGCTCTCCAAAGGGAGCTTGCGAGGAGGGCTGTATTGAAAGAAAAAATGCTTTTTAGGCCCCATCCACCCGCCTTTTTGGGCTTTGTCAAAGTATCCCATCTACAAAGATGCATACTTTGTTTTTTCCCAATACCATTCCACAGAAAGTTGGATGAGATTCTCCGGAGCAAGTTGATGATATTTTTTGGGATTCGTTCCAAGGTCATCCAGAAAACCGCTAATCCTTCCAGCACGGCCTTTATCAGCGTTAGGCGACCCCCCAAAGATAGCCAAATATTGCACCAGCCACCAATTTTCCTTTCGAAAATATTGACAAGCCAAAGCCACCCATCGGGCGAGGAAGCTCCCAACTTGAGCTGAAACCCAAGGTATTTGAAGCCATCTTTCAAGTCAATAAAAGTGTAAGGGATGGACAGCTTGAAGCAATGTAGTTCGGGGTCTGAAAGCCCCCAGAAATGCACAGTGGACTTTGAATGATTGATGGAGAGTCCCGAGACTGTGCAAAAATTGAAAAGAACCTCCTGAATAACAATACACTCAGACAGGACAGCGTTCGTCATGAGGAGGACATCGTCCACGAACATAAGGTGAAAAATCTTAATGAGCTTAGTAACTTTAATACCGGATATTTTATGTTCCGTGAAGCTTTTTTTGAGAAGAAGGCTGAGGCCTTCCATGATTAAAATAAAGAGATAGGGGGAGAGAGGGCATCCCTGACGGAGGCCCCTCTCAAGATTGAAAAAACTTGTGGCTTCTCCGTTGATTAGAACTGCAGAGTTGGCACTAGAAACGCAAGCTAGGATCCAGTTTATAAACTTTTCTCCAAATCCAACCGCAAAGAGCACAAGTCTCAAAAAATCCCAGTCAATGCTGTCAAAAGCATTTTTGAGATCCAGTTTCATAATCAATGCTTTCTGATTTTTTTGCTTAATGTTGTGCATACACTCGTGGGCTGCTCCTATTGCATCCTGTATTCTTCTGCCCTTTAAGAAGCCAAGCTGTTCCGCTGAAAGGTTCCTTTCCAAGAATGGTTTAATTCGGTTAGAGATGACCTTCGAGATTAATTTGTAGATCAGATTGCAAAGGGAGATTGGACGGTAATCAAAGAAAGTGCTCGGGGAATCCTTTTTAGGAATCAGGACCAGAAACGTTGCATTAAGGCTCCTCGAGATTTTTCCCTTCAGTCGGGAGTCTTCCACCAGCTGGAGTAAGTCCACCCCTACAAGATCAAAGAAAAAAATAAAAAATTCCGAAGTCCAGCCATCCGGACCGGGACTTCTCTCCTTTTTAAACAGTGATAAAATATCTTTGATTTCAGTGAGAGTAACCGGTTTAAAGAGTTCAGCAGCAGCTTCATCAGAAATAAAATGAGGATAGAGTGCGGCTGTAGTGGCCTTTTCAAAGAGAAACTGATTGGAAGGCGATTTGAATTGTTGATTGAAGTGTGAAAATGCCTCCGCCAATAATGCATCTTGCCCTCTGATGGGCCCCTTTTCAGTGCTGTCGATGGTCCAAATGGATTTTTTACTTCTATTAAAAGATGCAAGCTTATGAAAATACTTGGTATTGGCGTCCCCACTCTTTAGCCACATCGCACGACTGCGTAATCGCCAAGCATTCTCTTGCTCACACAGGATATCATTTCTCTTTGTTTCAAGAGCAGCCAGGTCGACAGTCTCCTCCTCCGTCAAGACTGTAGAAGTAGAGGAAGAAATGAAATGATGAATCGCCGATTCCAGCTGTAGGAGACGGGTCGCTTGAGAGAGTTTTAACGCCTTGAACCACAATTTTGTTTTTGATTTTAGAATCTTTAATTTCCAGGCGATACGCCTCTGGGGATTTACCTCATCCATGAAACGAGGATCTGTCCATACCTCCCGAACTAAAGAAACGTAGTCCCCACTTTGCATCCAATGATGATTGAATTTAAAGGGTGTCGAACGGTGGAGCGCCGGCGGCAACAAATTGAGGAGGATCGGAGCATGATCCGATACAAAAGGAAACTCCACCCTCGAGGATGGGGAGGAAGGTGAAGTCAAGAAGGTCTCCGCAACCAGAAAACGGTCCAGCCTTCTTGCAATGGCTGCTGTACCGCCAAGTTGGAACCAAAGAAGGTGGCTGGACATCAATAAGGTTAAATGATGCAAGGAGATCCCTAAAGTAGGCCACTGAATAACCCGGCAGGCATGGACCTCCCCAATGTTCATCTTCAGAAAGAATGATATTCAAATCTCCTCCCAGGATGAGATTTGGTAAGGAGAGAACACCACTTTCAGCCAAGTCTTTCCAGAACCTGGGCTTGTTAGAACACGGACCATATACATTTAAGAATGACGCCTGCTGATCAGTGACCAGGAAGCGACCTGTCAATAATATGCCCCCCCCCTGAGCAGGTAGGGAGTTAACTCAAAGATATCAGGGTTCCAGGCTACTAATAAGCCACCCGAGTTTCCAAGGGAGCTTACGGCCGCAGTAACCCACGAGGAGCGGAAGCGATGAACAAAATCTCTGGAAAGTTGGTCAGACACAAGAGTCTCTTGGAGAAAGATGAGATCAGGCTTTGTAGTGTCCAACAATCTATTGAAGGAGGCAGCCTTGAGGGGGCCTCCGATCCCCCGGATGTTAAGGGAGAGCACAATCATTATTTCGATCTGGCCAAGGCCTTAAGTGCTCTAAGGGCCTTTCCTTCCTGTGTGGGGAAGTCTGTTGTAGCAATCTGCGTGTTCCCTAACTCTTTTTTCTTCCTGGAACTGCGAGTCTGAAGAGGGGAGAGTTCCACTCCGATACCCCTCGACCAAGCCAAGGCACTTGAGTCTTTACTTGTAATTCATAGTGATCAACCATTTCAACTAATCCATTAAACTAATTCACAACAATCAACCACTCCAATTAACCCACTAAACTAATGAATACAAACTCTACACTAAAAAATATACAAATTCACATTTTTGTGAATTTCATAATTTCAAATATATTTTTTAAACAATTTATTAATCATTTTATATTCCAATGATAACTTTATCCTATTCGTTCACACATGCCCAACGGTTAAAAGAAAAATCCACGACATTTGGGGCAACTGATTTGGGATAAAAGGGAATAAATTTTATTTATGTAAAGTTTGTTCTGGCAGGTTCAACGCGTACCCATTTTATCATTGGACACATCAGCATTTTTTTAATGTTTTTTTTTTAATAATTATTCTAATTGTAGCATCATAAAATTATAATATAGGAATTAAAAAAAGTTTAGGTTTCTATTTAAATATTTATTTATTTATATTTAATTGTTATGCATTTTCTATCTATCATAATATAAATAATTTGGTTACACGGATGATAATTATCATCATTATGTATTTTCTACTAATCATAATTGATTAAGAGACTTTTGTTTTCAATTTTTTATTTTTAAATTAATTTTGAGTGTATATGTGAACAAATTTATAGATTTCTCAAAGTTGACTTTAAAAATAGTTTAAGACTATTGTTTTCAATTTTTTATTTTTAAATTAATTTTAAGTGTATATGTGAACAAAATTATAGATTTCTCAAAGTTGACTTTAAAAATAGTTTATATTTGAACCTTTTCTTGAATTTTTAATTGACTATATATATGGAAAATATTATAAATTTCTCAAAGTTGAGTTTAAAAATAGTTTATATTTAAAGTTTTTCTTATTTTAAAAATTGGTTGAAAAATCTTATTATTTATAATAAAAAATAAAGACAAAAAAATCAACCACCATTTCATCATTTATGTCATATCAGAAATGTAAAAAAAAATTAAAATTTTCAAATGTCCAAAAATAATTAATTCTTTGTGAGTTTTTTAAAAATAAGTATTAACTACTCGCCATTCAAACTAGTTCATTTCTATTGTTTACGACAGTTACGTCATATGGAAACGTCATTATGTCCTATGGAAACGTAAAAAACAATTTTTTTTTCCGAAGGTTTTTAAAAATAAGTATTGATTACTTGTTATTCAAATGGTCTATAAGTGATTTTTATTGTTTAGTATACATCCAATGACTGAAAGGGGAAAAATAACTGTAAACGTCAGTCATGACATGTAGTTGGTGATAAAGGATAATGTGTTGAATGTTTTAGGGCAGTGACCAATGAGAGATTATGTTAATACGATTGTTTTGTTTTATGTGGCTTGTATAAGAAAGATGTTCACTCACATGAGTCACATTAACAACATTGTAACTCCAAGTCACAGAGATATGGAAAGAAGAGGTGCATGTAATGTTTCAGAGTTGGATATGGTACTAGGAGTGCATATATATGAATGAAAAAGTGTAATTATGCTACATAAAGGGTTAGGATTTTGTTTGAGAGTTGTAGAGAGTATGTATTATTCTTTTTTTTTTTTTCATTTCTCGGCATGGGTGTGGCATCTACATGCATCAATGACTATGGTTAGGAGGAAATTTGATACTATGGAGTTATTTCTCAAGTGAAACCATTAATAGATGAGTAGTTATGTTATTGTTATTTATATGAAGAAGACTAACTCTTGTGATTGTTGCTATGTTGAATGAATACTTATTTGATTTGGGGAAAATGCAAGCCTATATTGACATTACCTTAGGATTGTGTTCTAGAATTTCTAGAAAATATTTATGTGATGGCTCAAAGGCTACTATGGCCATCATATCATATTGCAAAGGGATTGATTCAACCTCCATGATGTAAACTAAGCCTCAGATATGCCAAATGTATATAATTGGCATTATGGGTATCAGGAAGATTGTAAGTTTTAAACATGTGAAGTAAAGCAATGCATATAGATTCTTAAGAAAAACAGAAATTAATCAATGGCTCATTCACATAGTACACAGAGATTTATACCGGAAACCCTTAACCGGGAAAACCTTTCCTATATTCATTATATGAAATTTCACCATTCACCATACAATATATATACAATGTTTTTAGGTATTCCGTAGATACCAAAACCGTAATCCCTTAATCTGGGATTAATTTAGAAAACCACTAAAAATAGAAAAATCCGTTAAAAATAGCAAAAACCGCCCCCCCCAAAAAAATCGGGTCGTTGCCCCGAGCGTTGCGCATAACCGGGGTGGGGCATACCTGGACCCCCTAGGAAGCGCCCGATGCACACGACACAAAGATCACTACTAGAGGGATCATCAGATCCAGTTGTCGAACCTGACGCACCCATACACGCACATGCAAAGAATATAACATATACCCAACATTCTCCCACTTCTTGTTTTCTTTGCATCTAGGGGTCCACAAGGTTATATAATCAACAATCCAAGGCAACAATGCCCATTGTTACTCTACACGAGGAGAAATTTTATGTTCTCATAGACTTTGTCAATAAATCTGCAGCATTCTTCAAAGTGTCAACCTTTTCCAGCAACACCTTCTTTTCCTCAACCATGTCTCTCACAAAATGATACTGAACATCAATATGCTTTGTCTTCGAATGATAAGATAGATTCTTTGTCAGGAAGATTGCACTCTGACTATCACAATCTAATCTCACTGCTTGTTGTACCAACCCAATACCTTAACACAATCTCTATAACCATATTGCTTCCTTGCTTGCATGAGTGGCCGCCATGTATTCAGCTTCTGTAGTTGAGAGTGGCACTACAACCTGTTTTTTGCTCATCCAACAGATTTCTCCTCCAAATAGGTTAAACACATACCCACTTGTAGATCTTCTGTGATCTAGATCTCCATCCCAGTCTTCATCAACAAAGCCATGTATGTCCACCACTCTGTCCAATCCTGGTCTTCCTTGGTAGCACAATCCATAATTGGTAGTGCCACACAAATACCTGAAGACCCTCTTTATTGTTGTCTAATGCTCCTTCCCTAGTTTTGACATATACCTGCTCAAAACTCCCACTGCATGTGCAATGTCGGGTCTAGCACAGACCATTGCATACATCAAGCTGCCAACTGCACTGGCATATGGAACATGGGACATGCCCTCTTCTTCTTCCTATGTCTTGGGACACTGATCTGTGGATAACTTTACACCTATAGGAATAGGAACCTTAACCGGTTTACTTCCATGCATATTAAACCTCTGCAATATCGTCTCAACATATTTTCTCTGATTCAACTAGAGTTTCCCGTTTGCACAATCTCTTTTAATTTCCATTCCCAGAATGAAGTTAGCAACACCAAGATCCTTCATGTCAAATTTGGATTATAGCTACGATTTCACCTCGTTGATAACATCCATGTTATTTCCTACCAGCAACATGTCATCAACATACAACACTAGATAAATGAAGTGATTACCAACCTACTTGGAATATACATAGTGATCAACCCTACTTCTCACAAATCCCAATCCAAGGATGTATGTGTCAAACTTTTGGTACCACATCCTAGGTGATTGCCTCAGACCATATAATGACTTCTTTAACTTACAGACCAACTCTTTCTTTCCCTTCACTACAAATCCTTCTGGCTGCTGCATGTAGATCTCTTCTTCCATATCCCCATGTAGGAATGTTTTCTTCACATCCATCCGTTCCACTTCAAGATCAAAAGAAGAAGCAATAGATAAAATAAATCTAATAGAAGTTAACTTAGCAACAAGAGAACAAATCTCACCAAATTCAATTCCCTCTACCTGGGAATAACCTTTTTCTACTAACCGAGCTTTTCATTTCTCCACTTTACCTTCTGCATTAAACTTCTTAAACAACCATTTGCTACCAATATATTTTCTTTTAGCTGGCAACTCAACTATATCCCATGCCTCATTCTTATCCAAGGCATCCATTTCTTCAACCATGGCCTTCTTCCATAGTTTACTATCCTCTGAATTCACTTCTTCCCTGACAGTTATGGGATCATCATCAGTAATAGATAAAGTAAAATTGGAACATAAATCAGGTGGAATATACCTTTCTGGTTTCCTTCTTCCTCTCACTGATCTCCTCAATACTGGGGTATGATGTTCTTCTTCTGCTTCATCTTATTCATATGATTCAAATTTTGCATCATCCAACTCAAGCTCTATTTTCTCAGGTTCTTCTTTCGTTGGTAGGAATTCCTGTTTAGAAACATCTTTTACCTCTCTAAAAACAACATCTCGACTGTAAACAGTCTTCTTAGTTTCTGGGTTCCAAAGCTTATAACCTTTCACACCATCTTTATAACTAATAAAGATACACTTTTCATCTTTATTATCCAGCTTACTCCTATTTTCCTTTGGAACATGTACATAAGCATCACAACCAAGCACTCTAAGATGTTCAAGAGAGGGTTTCTTTCCAATCCATACCTTGTGTGGATTTTTATCATCCAATGCTGATGAGGGTGATCTATTGACTAGGTAACATGTTTTACCCACTGCCTCTGCCTAAAATTCTTTTCCTAACTCGACACCGCTGAGCATGCTCCTTGATTTTTCCATCAGTGTCTTGTTCATCCTTTCTGCAACTCCATTTTTATGAGGAGTGTATGGAGTAGTCTTCTACCTTGCTATCCCACATTTCTTACAGAATTCTTCGAATTCATTTCCGCAGAATTCCCCACCATTATCTGTTCTCAATACCTTTATTTTCTTCTATGTCTGATTTTCTACCAGAGCCTTAAACTCTTTAAATTTATCAAATACCTCAGATTTCTTTCTAAGAAAATAAATCCATGTGTTCCTTGAGAAATCATCTATGAATG
>ML807191.1:266226-279247 GCA_009831015.1 Picea engelmannii
GATTTTCTACCAGAGCCTTAAACTCTTTAAATTTATCAAATACCTCAGATTTCTTTCTAAGAAAATAAATCCATGTGTTCCTTGAGAAATCATCTATGAATGAAACATAATACACAGATTTACCTAGGGATGGAACAAGAACATGTCCAAACACATCATTGTGTATCAATTCTAAGATCCCCTTTGCTCTTGTAGCACCAGATGGGAATCTTACTCGATTATGTTTACCATATTGCAATGTTCACATAAATCAAAATCCAGAGTGCAATTAGACATACTTTCAACCATACCTTTACCATGTAGTGTTTGAAGGCCCTTTTCTCCAATATGTCCCAGTATTTGATGCCACGACATGGTCTTCTTTCCAGGGATAATATTAGTCTTGTCTTCTTTATTTCTCATCTCAGGGAAAACAAAACTGTTAGACCTATTAGTATAAGTGCTTCCTAGTAACTTGTACAGATTTCCACACCGAACTCCCCTCATCAACACCATTTCTCCTCATACCATCTTGCAAGTGTTCTTTCCAAATACAGTATCCACTCCTACATCATCTATCTTGCTTACAGATATTAGGCTCCTGGATAGTTTTGGAATGTGTAGGACCCCAGGGAGAGTTCTAATCCTTCCATCTTTTAGCAGCAACTTAACCCTTCCACGTCCCAAGATTTTGGTTGTTGAGTCATCTCCTAGGAATACATCACCGCCATCGTATTTTTCATATTCAGAGAACCACTCCCTGTGAGGAGTCATATGGTATGACACACCTGAGTCGATCAACGATACATCACGGTCTGCATGTGTACTTGTAGATGCCAGGTAAACATCACCTCCTTCTTTAGTGGAGGTTGTCGCCTCTGTGGAAGAGGTACTATCAGATCCCTTTGGTTTATCAACCTTCTTAGACTTGCAATCTTTCTTATAATGCCCTGTTTTACCACACTTCTAGCATTTCCTCAAAGATTTTCCTGGAGACTTAGATCTACCTGTAGATTTAGATCTCCCCCACAAAGGCTTATCGGGATTCCTATCTTGGGTATGACCTCTTACAAATAAAGCATTTGTGCTATGACTATCCATGTTTTTCCACCTCATCTCTTTAGATGACAAGGATGAAACTACATCCTCATACTTCAATGTAGATTGAGTGGTACTACCAATTGCTACAACCAGATTATCCTAAGAGGCTGGAAAAGAACATAACAAAGTAATACACTTATCTTCTTCTGCAATTGTAATATTAACAGAGAAAAGTTGACTTACCAGAGTATTAAAGGCATTTAGATGTTCTGCAACATAATCTCCATCTTCCATCCTAAGATGATACAACTTCTTTTGAAGAAACAACTTGTTTACCAGGGACTTTGATTGATACGAATTCCCCAACCTATCCCATAGTTCCTTGGCTGTAGATTCTCCCGAGAAATTCAACAACACCAAATCTGTTAGGCAGAGTCGAATAATACTCCTTGCTCTTCTATCCAAATTCTCCCAATATTCCTTCGACGTACCAGTAGGTGGTGTACTAATAGTTTTTGTACTAGTAGGTTGTGTGCCAGTAGCTTGCGTGCTAGTAGATGGTGTACCAGTAGGCTGTGTACCAGGATCCACAACGATCCATTGTTCTTTGTCTACAAGAAGGTCCTCCATATTGATATTCCATAGCTCAAAGTTTTTACCGTTGAACTTCTCTATCTCGATTCTAGATGAGCTTGCCATTCCTCTTTCTATACTTGAATCTCCATTGCAAAATCTCCCACTAAACCCAGGTTTATCACAGACCCAAGATAAACTTGATCTATCAAGACCGAGCCAAACCCTCAGCAACAAAGGCATCCCTTTGAAGCCAAAAACGAACTCTGATACCACATGTAAGTTTTAAACCTGCAAAGTAAAGAAATGCATATAGATTCTTAAGAAAAACATAAATTAATCAATGGCTTGTTCACATAGTACACAGAGATTTATACCGAAAACCCTCAACCGGGAAAACCTTTCTTATATTCATTATATCCAATTTCACCATTCACCATACAATATATATACAATGTTTTTAGGTATTTCATAGATACCAAAACCCTAATCCCTTAATCCAGGATTAATTTAGAAAATCGCTAAAAATAACAAAAACCACCCCAAAAAAAAAATCGGAGCATTGCCCCGAACGTTACTCATAACCAGGGGGGCCATACATGGCCCCCCCTAGGACCCCCCTAGGAAGTGCTCGACGCACACGACACAAAGGGCACTACTAGAGGGATCGTCAGACATAGTTATCGAACCTGACGCACCCACACACACACATGCAAAGAATATAACATATACCCAACAAAGATGTCAAAACCAAGGGAGAATTATAATTTTCTTTGTAGGTTTCTATGGTATTATTCCATATAATTTAGTTGTTTATTATTGATTATAGCGATTTGGGCAGTTATTGTATGTTGGCTATAAATATAGTCATGAACCCAATTTACTATAAATTGAGCTTAACGTACCAGAAATATATTCATTTGTCCATAATATCACAAACATAACATCCCAATAATATGTTAAATTCATTAAAACATAAGAGAAAACATCCCAACCAATGACAACATGAGTTACATTGATAAAACCCTCCTTCTAAGGAAAAAAAGTCATTCTTTTGAGTAATAATACTTATATTAGTTTCTTGCAATCTTTCTAAAAAACTTGTATTTTTCCACAATGATCATCATCCTAATCATTTTAGACAAATATAACCACTTATGATTGCCTTTAAAACCAATTTATAGTTTTCTTCATAAAAAACATGTTAACAAAAACAACAAAAATGATATCATTAGACTCTTATATATATTGGATTTCTTTGTTATCTCAATAACCAAGCAAGCCCCTCCTTTGTGATTTTTATACCCCCCCTTGATAATATTTGGTGGTATCTAACGCCAACACCATTTCACCTTGGAACGTTTGGTATCCTCCTAAATATTCCTTTGTTCTTTCTGTATGCTAGATTGATTTTGATTTTGTGCTTCCTTGGGATCATCAAATTCATTGGATTCTTTGGTTTCTAGATTATATTTTGATTCTATTTCTCACTACTATCGAGTATCTAGATTGAAGTTCTTATTGCTTGTTTGCATGATCCTTGAGATGTTCCTTGATTTGTTAGTCTTAGTGTTTTTGTACTTGTCTTATATCTATCTTGGTGTCTACTTTGATCTACTCTACTAAAGGTTTTTCCTCTAAGATTCTTGTTCACTTGGCACAAATTGTTTGGAGCTCTTCCTTCACCATATCAACCCTAGGTTTTGCCTCCTGAGTGGTTGATATTCTATCTGATATATTTTATATAAATTGTTCTTCACCAAGAGATGTGGTTAATATCGAAACTACATAAATCCTCTTCTAATTGGCTTAATGTTGTGGTCAAATCCTTCTCTAACTTTGCTCCCTTTGATAGTTATTCAAATCCATTCATTTTTCTAAACAATTGGATCCCCATTCCATTCAAATATTCTACCACAAATTGGAACGCCCTATATTTATGTCCTTCCACTTGGTGTAACTATTCTTGTAGAGTCAATAGTTATATTATTATTACTTCTATTCTAAATCTATTTGGCTCAAAATTTTTCTCCTTATATACTTTTGATTTGAACTTCACCATGTTCTTATTCAATTTTGATGTCTTGAAAATCCCATCTTCTAATTTTTTCTTGTATTTGTCTTTCTTGATGCTATGTCTTACTTTTTGTGTTCTTTGTCCCAAAGTTCTTATATTTCATTATGGAGTTCCCTAACATGTGTTATCCATTTTATATGCCTCTCCCTTGCCACTTTATTTCCCATCAACACTACTCGGTCCAATTTCATTTCCTCTATTGCTTCTTATTTCTCCATCTCCATTGCTTCCTCCAAGTGCATTTTCGTTGCTAGTACTTCTAGCCTTACCCAAAAATTTGCTTCTTATTCTGTACTTCCCCTTGGGACCTCTATGGTGGGAAACATGTATCTCAATGTCTATTCTAATCTTGTTATATTATACTAAAGAACCTATATTTCGTTATCCATATTCTCAATATCCTTTTGCATTTCTCTGTAGCTTTTGGTCATCATTTGATTACCCTCCTGTTTGATTTGCAAGTTTTCACTTCTTGAGGTTTTTTCTTGCAACTCTTGTAGAGTATAATTAATATGTTTCCCCCATTAAGATCTATGGTTTGTTTGACACTTTTTGGATGATCATCCTTATTAGTAAAATTCTTTTTTTTTTGGTAAATTCCTGAGCTATTCCATTAATAATACAATAATAGTGCAATCAAGAGATCTCCAGACATCCATAGAGAAAGAATCAAAGTTCTAAGGACTGTGCATGCCCTTGTTGGGAAATCAAGAATTCAAAACTTGAAAAAAAACGCCTTTCCATAGAGGGAAATTAGGCTCTCAAAAGAAACTACATGTTTTAGGATTTTTTGACCTGTCATAAGAAAGAAATGGAAATAAACAAAAAGTAAGAAACCTGAAAACAAATGAGAGAAAGATACTTAAGGAGGAAGATCTCTTGGGGGGATTTCTTCGACCACTAGGAATCCAAAAAATTCACTATCACTGGAAGAACTAGTGGAGCTGGAATGTGCTTCCTTGGTGGCAAGACCTGTACTTTTGGTGAAGGAGGATGGGGGAGGCATATTATTGTGGTGGACTCTCTACATGGGAGGATAATTTTGATCCTCACTTGCTTGTGTCGTCTCCCTAACTGGTTGAGCCTTTGTTGTATGCCTACAATTGATATCGAGAGGTGTCAGGTTTTTGTGTTGGCCATCCAAGGATGGAGAGTGGGTTCTAGAAGAACGGGGTGAGTCGATGGGACTCTGAATGAAAACACCTGGAAGACAGAGAAGGGAGCGAGCCAACAAATTTTTAACCATCTAGTAGCTTCTTCAACGCCTTTGGGTACGTTGGGTTGTAGGATGGTAGTTGGTCATTTCCTCCTCCCAATTGTCCAACATTTTCCGAATGGAGCGTGGGACTAAACATTCATATATTTCCTAGATGACAATGAAAGGATGATAATGTGCGCCAGTCACTCTACCTCCATGGCAGCCCCTCCCTATATGGGGGGTGGCATGCATGCGTTTGAAAATTGCAAGAACCAGAAGCGCCCAGAAATGAGTTAGGATAAGGATTAGACCGATGGAGAAGGAAAGAGAGGATATTCCAGAGGAGCATTGAGAATTAAGAGAAATTCCATCGAGCAGAAGCGCGATCCAAGGATTGAACCAACTGAGTTGGAAGTGGAGATTCCCTGGGTGGAAAAGGAGAGAGCTCTAGGAAATCAATGCCCACATCATCTATAGAGCCAAACCCAATGCCATAGTATCTCGTCACAATGTAAGCATGAGAAGAATGGTTGGTGAAGTTAATGCTCAAAGCCTCAAGGAGATCCCAGATTTAATTCGCATGGAGAGTGGGAGGGGCGGGCGACAGGTGGTGGTCAGTTCGAGCGCTGGAGGTGACATGAGTGGAAGATAGGTGGACCACATAGATATCTTCATCCGGGCTTATTAGTAAAACTCTTGTGTCCTTATCATATGATAATTATGTATGATAAATGTTCTATTTTTTTCCTACTCAGTAATGGAGGTCTTTCTTTCTTAGCCTCATCTTTGAGTGCCTCCTTTTTCTTATCTATTTGGTTTCTCATGTACTCCCTTGTATTTCTTATTTTGTTTGGTGTTGCAAAAAATTCCTTCACATCTTGGATAGTTTCTCCATTCCATTGGTCTTGTTCCTCTATTATCTCCACCTCTAAGTCAATTGGGTTCATTAGGGTTTTTATAGGTTTTCTTAATCCCTATTCAATTTATTTCTCATTTGATGTATCAGAGCGAAACTTGTCTTCATCCTCCCCATTGAGTCCTTTTTATTCTGATATTTTGATTTCTTCATTAAAAGTATATAAAAATTTATTTGATATCCCTTTATTTCTTGATATTTGTACTCTTCTCAATTACTCTTCCTAGTATGGTCATCTTCTCTAGCCAAAAATTTCCTGCATATGATTCCTTTTTAGTCTATTTGTGGGGTTATAAAAGTACAACTTAAGTAAATTGAAATCGAGGTCAGGTTGATAGGCTTCTATAGCCAAATATCTTATTTATTCTTTAGTAAATAGTTCCCCTACCCATGTTTATAGTTGTTTCCAAGGTGAACCCTTTTGTTTCTTATTTGAGAAATATTTGTTTGTAATCATGACTTACTTTATTTATTCTATAAGTGCTATGGTGCTTCTCATATATCTTGGTAGTGTTGTTGGGTGGTCATGAAACTATTGGGCGTGGGCCTATTTTTTTGAGAAGAAAAAGTAGTAGGAAAAGTAGCATGCAAGAGGAAAAGAAGAATGCAAGAGGAAAAGAAACATGCAAGAGGAGAAGCAATGTGGAGAGAAGGAAACAAAACCTAACCATGATAAGGTTAGGGTTTTTGATAAATATCGTAACGACTATAATCCTGTAAAATATTATAAATAAGAACCTAGGACATCTAGGCTACGGATTCAAAAGTGTTTAGAGAGTTGATGATGGTTATTATGATTGTAATAAGGTTGTACAAGAATCAAGAAAGATAGATTTAGAGGATTAAGTCACAGGCTGAGGAGCCTAGTGTGATCTAGTTAGCCTCAAAAAGGTTCCTGAACCTCTTCATGATTGTATGATTGAAGAAGTAATGCATGCATCGCTATATTTTGTAGCATACTAAATGAAAGAGAAGAGAAGCCAAATATTTGTGGGCATAGCCCAGGAGAGGGTGAACCATGGTAAAACCTGTGTTATATGTGATGTTTATTGAATGCTTACTTCATGTTAATGGTTATCTTATGAATGAATGACTAACTAGATGTATTAGAATGCATGCATGAGCCTAAAGATGAATGAATCCTAGAAATACTTGAATGAATAATAATATTAATGAATGAAGAAGATAGAATACACCCCTAGAACCCCACTCATTCCTAGACGAAAATAACTTGAGCATTGTAGTCACCCATAAAGCTATCTCGGGTGATACTATGTGGTGCACTCTGTGTGCAATGTTTCCTTCTGGTTTACTAGGAGGGCCAATAGTTTTAGAGGGTTTTGTTGGAAATCCGTTGAGATACAAACCTAGGTCAGCCCAAGAAGTAGAAGTGAGAGATATAACCAAAAAATGGTTATGTTGTCGGCTCGAACTACATAGGATTGAGTGGACGATATCCGTGGAAGAAATGTGTGGAGAATGAAAGTATAGAAGGGAATGTTTAGGCCATGGAATCCAATGAAGGTAGAGATCGAAAGATGGTTGAAAAAAAAGGAACTTTTGTTTTCATAGAAGGATATCATAAACCCTAAGTTAACATCGCACAAATATCTGGAAAAATACGTGTTCAGTGACTTGAAGAAGGTATTTTCTATGATTTCCCACATTTGTTGCAGTAGTGATTATTGAGGTTAAAATAAATCACCCAACAAATCAAATTAGACAACTAGAGTGGAATCCTGTGGAGATCACATAGTTACAACAAGTTAACAACAAATTTACGCGCATAGTAGATTTTTTGGTTAGACAGTATTGTTGCAAGGTTTATCAATGAATTTATAGTAGATATCGCGAAGTCTTACAACACAACAAAGCAGGATTTTCTAAAAGGATCCAGAGGCAGGTACATCAGATCGCTATATACTTAAATCAAGATTTTATTGTATAACAACGGTGTGATGACTATGGAATCATAAATCTAAACTTCCCTATGTGCATGGGGGAAAGGGGGAAGCAGTGACAAGAGGCTAAGGAATGGAGGAAGAGATGGATAAGAGGAAGAATAAGGAAGCCATGGAACCAATAATGATGGAGGAAGAGAATATAAATAAGATAATGGAAAAAATTGGAAAGACACGTAGTGGAGAACCCTACCAATATAAGATGAATAATAAGAAGAGAGCCATAACTAATAGAGAGGGATTGGAAAGTGATGAAGAAGAGGTAGAGGATCTTCGGGATGTCGAGCAGATTGAGGAAATCCAGCATGCAATATATGAAAGGAAAACAAGAGGTCCAAAGGCAGGAACAGAAGGCATAAATCCAATCTAGATCACCGTCAGTGTGGAACCTACAAACCCTTGTGCGACTAACACATCAGAAAGAAAACCAATGTTTAGACAACCAAATTTTAGTGGAATAAATACAACAATAAATGAATCCAAGCAAGGATCATCAACTAGAGGAGCCAGTTCAGGAAGTAAAGGTCAAATATCTACACCACGTAGAGGGAGTAGTTCAACACAATTCAAAATGAAAGGACATGATCCCATAATCAGATTACCAGAATTTCAGGGAGAGAAATCAAAGGACCTTGAAAATAAATTATTCATCTGTGAGAAGATATGGGAAGAAAAGTAGATCACAGATGAGGATACAAAGCTCGTGCAGTTAGCTATCATGCTAAGAGACCATGCACTGGACTGATACAAGAGACTAGATGTAAACAATCCACCAAGAGTAACAAGGACTATTGCAGATGCGAAAAAACTGTCGATAAAATAATATCATAAGCCTAGATCAGAGGACCAGTATATGAATGAAATGATTAAGATTAGGAAAAAACTAGGTGATTGATTAGAGGTTTAAACGTTTGAAAGGTAAGTTGAAATATGAAATGACTGACATGCAACATAGGCATCTATTTGTGAAGTCATTGTTACCACATTTGAAATATTGATTAAGGTAACAAAAGTTCCAAACTAAAGTAGAGGCTCTGCAAGTAACCTTACAACTGGAAGAGAACCAATATCAGAAGAAAGATCCAACAATAGAGGATCTAAAGGAGGATTTGAAGAACCTAACATTTCAACTTAACCAGAATAAGGGAAAAGAGAAAAGAGAATTTGTTTGGTGTACCACATGCAGGAAAAAATGACATCACAAGAACAAATGTCCAACTTTCGCGTAGTATATGGCAACAAGAGTACCAAATCCCTTGCCAACAAGAGGACTATGGTGTGATATTTTTAAAACACGTGGGCATGATCCATATCACTTCCCAATGATGCATGAAGTATACGATAGTACCCAAAAGTTCATATTGCAATTTTTGCAAATCAGTGGGTCATGATCATAAGGATTGTAGGACGATGGAGATGATGAGAGAAAGAATTTCAGATACTTATAGGGTTCAAGAAGAAATTATGAAAGAAAAAGATACACCTCAGTTAAACCAGGTACCACCACCATACAATGATGCACAACAACATTATAACAAAGTGCATCCACAGTATAACCACACACAATATAATCATGTACCTCAGTACAACACACCGCGAGGAGATCGGGGTGGATATAGAGGTGGAAGACAAGGAAGAGGAGGATTTGGACAAGGTAGAGGACCATTAGTGTGGTAAAACTTCCAACAACTAGGATATTATGCAAATTAATCTCCACTTCTACCAGCGACATGTATGTATTGTTGCGAAGAAGATCATGACACAGAAGATTGTCCAACACTCTTGGGGAAGATCCAAGAAAAAAGGAACCAGAACAACCAAAACATCTAGTGGATCTTTGTAGAAGCCAGGGATGATGGGAGAAACATCAATATAGTCACTCGAGGAGGAGCCAAGACAGGATTTGATGTAGTAAAAAAAGATCCAGTGTAACACCAATAGGTTAAGAAGAATACTAAACCACAAAAGCAATTTGATGCATGGAAATAAAAGGAAACATTCAAGGAGGCTAAACATGATTTTCTCAAGAAAAAGGAACCAGAACAACCTAAACATCTAGTGGATCTCTGCAGAAGCCAAGGATGATGGGAGAAACATCAATATAGTCACTCAAGGAGGAGCCAAGACAGGATCTGATGTAGTAAAACAAGATCCAGCATAACACCAATAGGTTAAGAAGAATACTGAACCATATAAGCAATTTGATGCATGGAAATAAAAGGAAACATTCAAGGAGGCCAAACATGAGTTTCTCAAGAAAAATTTTGCATCTACATCAACTGCACAACAAACTCAGAACTCACCAATGTACGAGATGCCCTCCCTAATAGACCATACCAGTAAAGGACAAACTTTAGAACAAGTAAGTACCATAAATATTTTTTCTGCAATCCTATGTTAAGGTATTGAATGACCTATAATCTATTAAGGTTTTACAAAATATGCTAGAAATATGTAACACAGAGGAGGAAGGAAAGTTAGAATAGAAAACAGTCAATCATCTCCATACAAGAATAAGGAGAAGAAGATAATTCAGACTGAATGCCAACGTTGGGGATTTTAATATGGGTGATATTATACTGGATTTAGGCTCTGAAGTAAACATTTTACCTAAGAATACATGGGAGTGTATGGGACAACCCACACTAGGCTATTCACATGTCCAATTAAAATGATCAAATCAACACAGAGTGCTACCAATTGGAATTCTTAAAGGTGTGACAATAGATTTGGATGGAGTGCGCACTATGGAAGATTTTGAAGTAATAGAGATAGTAGATGGTACAAAACCTTACCCAACATTGCTTGGACTGGATTGGGGATTTGATAACCAGGATATAATCAACATGAAGACAAGAAAAATGACTTTTGAATCAGGTGAATATAGATTCATTGCACCATTGGATCCTTCAAAAGGAGAAAGGTTTGTAGAGACCACTTGTTTGGATCTGGAGGAAATAAACTAGTTGTATAGAACCACCATGTGAGAAGAGGATTATGTTAACTCAACTATAGATGGGGTACTCAGTTGGAGAAGCATCACATCATGTGCTTCTGACTCAAATATATGTTTGGAGAATTGACTATATAGATTACATGAAATTTCAATAAGAAGGTGCACAAGAATAGACTGCATAGTAACATGGGTGGGTACAAAGATAAGGGAACCTCCTAGTTTTCATGGGTTAAATGACTTAGAGGAATTTTTGATAAAGTATGAATACAAAGTGTTAGAAAATAAGATGCTCTTATCCCTAGATATTTCACTCAAGGCCACACCTTCAAGATGGTGGGGTGCGCACAAAGAAACCATTCAGGACTACTATCAGTGTAAACGATTACTGCGCATTAGATTCAGTGCATAGTAGGGGAGCAATAAAATGAAAAGGTATGATGGACAGGGACCACTAGTTGAACACTTGGAGAAGTGAAATGCACACTAGAGGATGACACCACCATAGGAATGACCTCATCACTTTATCCATACATTGGAAGGAATCCCAGGGAACTGGTATATAGACCAGGAGATGCGCATAGGCACTACACAATTGATAGGATTACAACAAAATTTTGTAGTAACCTTCTCATTTGAACATGAGAACCCCAACATGGATTCAGAGTTGAAGTTGATACATGGAATGATATTTATAAATGAGCCAGAAGTTGAAATCATGACATAATATCATCAACAAAACAGACAAACAATCAAAGAGTTACTCTCATGCTATTATGTTGTAGAGGAAGCACCAGATGAAGATGATCCGTGCAATATTCATATTACAGAAATTGAAGGAGATAGAGAGGTGGAAGGTCCATCTCTAGATTTAGAAGTATTCATTGTACCAATCAAAGTTAATAAAGTCAACATTGGGAGCAATGCCAATACTAAAATGGCAAGTATTGGAGACTATTGGGATGAGCAAACAATAGAAAGAATAACAAATTTATTGTGTGAGTACAATGACCCGTTTCCAATGAAATTTAAATTTATGAAAGGCATCGTAGGAGAACTAGGTGAGATGAAGATACCCCTCAAACCTAATGTTAGACCTGCCAGGAAGAGACCCTACAAAATGAATCCAGTGTACAATAAAAAAGTGAAAGCAGAAATTGACAGAATGTTGGAAGTTGGTATCATAGAACCAGTAGAGGAATCTGAATGGATAAGTCCTATGGTAGTCTAAAAAAAGAAACAAGGGGGGATAAGGATTTGTGTGGATATGAGGAAACATAATGATGCTTTCTTACACGACTATAACATCCCCAAAAATAAATCATTTTTAAGGCTGAAAATGCTTAGGAATTTATTTTTGTTTTTGGTAAATTCGAAATTGGAAAATTATTGCCATTTATGGAAATTCCCAATTCCCAATTTAGTTAATTGTAAATAATGATTATGACTATTGGGCAAAGATCTGATTTGACCCAACTAACTCTTTGACTATGACACTTGTAAGAAATAAATGTTTTTATATTTATTGTTGATGGACAAATGGAACAACCAGGTTAAAATCAATTGACCATGACTCCATGAGTGGGGAACATGCTGGAACTAACTCAGGGCTAAATATTGCAAGTGGAAAATCAAGTATTTGGCCATTGGCAGGCCCTGCAATTCATGGATTTGGAAAGCTGTGAAAATTGCCAAGGGGAAAAAGACCTAGGCACAATTGCTTTTGGATATATAGCATATGGGAGGAGACAAGACACTGCCTAGTATGCTGGGGAAAAATAATTATCCCTTGTTGTTATGAACACTTCTTTCTGAGTGTGAGGTAAGGAGAAGTTTTTGAAACTGAAGGACTATTGTTGAGGAGGATTTCTGGAGTTCTCCCTCATGGATTCATGGTCAGGCTAGGGGGTGAAAGGGACAAGTAAATTGGTTGTTTTGTTCTAAGGTCGGGAGGAACTTGGTTGTTCCATTTGTTGTTCGACAATTTTTCAGATATGTCTATCTACTTTTTCTCTAGTCAAGTGTTATTTAAATTATTGGCTGGTAGAATGCATTTGTTTAAATCTGGATGAATTGCTCTGTTTATTAATTTCTGTTGGAATGGTGTGAGCTGTAGGATAAACCTTATAGTTTAATTGTAGAAATTGAGTAAAACTTTATGTGCATATGTTCGACAACACAGGTATTCCAACAGAGGACGAACACCTTCAGTAACCACTCACATAACCAGATCAAAGATCAACACACTGATGTTTTCACGTGGTAAAACCCCTACGGGGAAACATCCACGACCCCAACCAACGCGGCCACTTGGAGCAGTTTA